>CM076570.1:255838559-255924468 GCA_034641835.2 Pinus albicaulis
TTGTAACCAACAATTCTTAAATATTCGTACAGGTTTCCACTTTCTGGAAGATTGGGTGCCACCTTATATTATCCTATATTTACATCTTTCCTCTAAGGACACTTTAGAAAAGCTAATAGATTCCTATGACTTAAAGTATATCTGAGGAAAATATTCTTCATCTCAAAAGAAAATAAAAAATTTGTGGGATGCTCCTGCATCAGAGACAATCCGCTCCAAACTACTAGGCTCAACAGATTGATGGTTTCTCAAATGTGGTCAGCTCCTCTGACTCATAATAGCAACATTTTTTCGTTCTCACAGTGGAAGTGGCTTCCAAATATATTCTCACAAATTTCAACACTTTTCCCTGTTCTTTTGGCACTGTAACATTTGGTTCTTCAAATCCTCTTCAACGCAGATTCCACAAACCTGACAGGAAGTACACTTATGAACCAATGAACATTGACTTTGATTTTTGGGTCTCATAACAATGAAAATTATAGTACAATCTCACAATACTTTCTTAATATGGTGGCTTTATGGCCAGTGGCCAATCACAACTCCCAAGTGATAGTTGGTACAACTTTGCAAACTAGCACTCAACAAACAATGGTTGTTAATTCCCTAACAATTGACGATTTCTCCAATTCCTAAGATTCTTTGGTTTTTTTGGCTTTGATACCAATCTGATAGTTGGACAAAGAAGGAAACCAAAAAATAACACGCTCAAATATGAGTTGTTGCTTGGTAAATTGGTTGATTCAATTGCTTAAAGCTACATGATTAAATAGACTCAAAACTGCTAAGAATGGATATTTTAATCTTAGCTCACACATACATGATTGGCATTTGCTAAATTTAACTTCCTAAAAATAACTTGAACTAATAACTAGCTAGACTCAATGATTTCAGTACATGGGAGATTGTTCTCTAACAACAATTTTTTCATGCATTTATATACTGGTGAGCACTCATCCCTATCCTCAAATTTTCATTTATTTTTTAGTTGATATAATATTTTCAACTATGTCCCATAAAGAAAAATTTCATCTAGAGTGTTCAAAAGTGCTCATGTGTTCTAGAAATTTAATGTCTTCATTAAAGTTTATGTTTTGAGAAATCAATATTTCCTATGTCATCTTTATATTTATGTCACTTTTATTGGACAATCAACAGTACAAAGGCTAACATCTCCACCATGGGTGCATGTTAGTTCCATGATTTGTCTATAGATGTTCATTTTTATTTTCAATTCCATTTAATTTTCTAAAGGCATAGCAACTCAAGAAGGCCTGGCTTGTGAAGCTAACTTTCATTTAATTTTAAATTTAAATAAATTTTTGATTGTCATGACACCCAAAAAATGAAGTACAAAGTGAGACCTTAATTGTTATGTGTATGTGCTTAAGAACTCAATATTTAATGTGTTGACCTAGTACTTGGTTTACAAGATCATGTGTGTGGGTTGGAACGTCAAATAGTTTCCACCCATCAATTTTGACATTAGGATCCAACTTGATGAACATTTGGCAAATTTCAAAATTGTTTGATGATAGGTATGCTTGAGTATTGCCTATTTTGATGGCTAAGTTGCTTCATAAGGGCAATTTACCCATTAAATTCCAATCAACCGATACTATCTATATTCAATGTACCTAGCTAAGGAACAAACTTTAAACACAATAAAGATCAATGAGAGTAATTTTGTGTTCTCCATAAGAATAAATATTATATAATGTTTTTATTTATTAAAACAAAATTAAAGTAAATTATTTAATATAATATTAATATATGATAGAAACATTATGCTAAATACACATTATTTTTCTAGAGATGATGTATTTTCTATTAATTAATTAATGTCACATTATAAATCATATTATTATAGCAATTAATTCGCTATTAATTGGCTCTTTAATATTTTTAGTTCACCTCTCTCACCTCTCTCTCTCTATGTGTGTGTGTGTGTGTTATTGCAACCTTCTTACATCATTATGCCATGTAACTTTGGATCATATTATGACTTGAGGAAAAATCTGTGTTGTGGGTAGTGTGTGTTGTCAAAGTTGGAGGTTGCAATGTACCATTTCCCATTACCATTTAAAAATTCTTGCCACGATTTCTCCAATACAAATCTCAGTTGTGCATATTGCAATGAGTTCCCTCCTAACATACCAATTATACATTCTTGCCCCGACTTCTCCAATACAAATCTCAGTTGTACAGATTGCAATCAGTTCCCTCCTGACATACCAATTATACATTCTGAGAATACCAAAGGTCATGATTACATCTGAACACAATGTGTTGAAAGACTACCCAATATATGAGCTACACTATCACAAGGACGAACATCTAGTAAGCTATGATTTATGATTCTAAAGGTACATAATGAATCTTAATATGGATATTTGTAGGCACAAAGCATCACAACTATCATTTCCAAAAGCTAAACCTCACTTATGGCTGACTCGTAAGCATTTGTGGAAATGTTACATTAGTATTTTCTACGCTGGAATTTAGAGTGTACACAACTTTCTTTCTTCTTTGTGAAGAGGATAGAATAACTACAACATCATCTGAGTTCAACTCACAAGCATCTTTAAAATCCTTAATTGGTGTTTTACAAGTTAGGATCTTGAGCACTTAAAATTGCTTCCTATGAATACCAAAGACTAGAAAGGCATAACAGATGCTTGCTACTTTGAAAAATATGGATGGAAACGTGTTCATAAAAGAAATTTTAATGATACCTTAAATCCAACATGGAATGGAAAATATATGTAAGAAGTTTATGATACTTGTACAATGATTAGTCCCATTTCCATATTCAAGGAGGCTAAAACAAAAAGTATGAACAGTATTAGTGACACTAATATTAAGGTATAAAGATGATTATTAAGGTATAAAGATGATTTCTTTTATACTATTTCATGAAAGTTGGATTTTTGTATCTGCAAAGGTTGCAAAAAGAGCATGGACAAGATCTGAGAGAATGTTTGGGCTATTCTAGCTAATGTGTTCATTTATTATTTTCTGTAAATAGTTTTGTGTTCTCTGTATTTTCTTATATGATAGTTGAAGCTTTGGATCCATCCAAGACTGTGCCACATGTTTCTTTAAATACATGTATAATTACCATTATCAAATAATTATTTATCTGAAATAATTTAGTTTATTTGATATTTTTTTTAGTTTAGTTTATTGTCACCACATGGTTTTTTATTTTTGTGCAATGTTATGTAATATACATTGTGTGGATAAATGTGAATATTTGTATAACTTTTTTTTTAATTTAATATTGATTAAATATTAAAAAAACAATAACTTAAAATAATAGTCCTTTTATATTTGATATGGCATAATATAGTGATTTTCATTATTATATTTATATGTGTGAAATTATTGATATAAATATAAAAGAAATTCACATTTTGTTTTATAATTATCATTTGAAATTAAAAAAATAAATAAATAAATAAATCAAACTTATAATAACTTAATAAAACCTTAAAACTCAAATTTAAAAAATTTTGTCATCCATAAATGATGTTAGTTTTTTTTTTAATAAAATATACTCTAGAATTTAAGTTTATGCTTGAGTTCAGATTCAATTAATATAATAATAATAATTTATGTTTTAGTTGATATTTAATATAATATAATAATAATAATAATAAATACAATTTTATTTTTAAGTAGTATTATTATTATTATTATTATTTAATTTTAAAGTTATAATTAATTTAAATATTTAATTGGTATTTAAGATTATTTTTTAGTACAATAATTATTATTATTATTTAATTTTAAAGTTACAATTAATTTAAATATTTTATTGATATTTAAAATATACTTTGTTTAGAATAAAGAAATGGTTTTGATTAGTGAATTTATACCTGAATTATATTTAGAATTTGCAATCAATTTAAATACTTTTTCTAAATATTTCTGAAATTGTAACTTTTTAAGAAACATACAGATTACCCAACAATCCTATTATCTGTCAAATTTATGATTTCTTAAAAACACATATTCTTACCCATCCATGTTAATTGATGAGTAACTAGAGATAATTCTGGAAACAATTAGCATGATTCAAAACTTGAACCGTCATGATTAGTGCAAATCCAGCATCTCCTTCTGCGTACACACTGGTCAAGTAATTGTGCATTTCTATAACAGGCCGTTAAATGGAAAAAATTAAGTTACCATGTCTGCATTAAGAGAAATTAACAGATTAGTATGAATACACTCTATTCAGCGATATTTATAAATTCAAAAAGTGAACAATCATGTGTGGTTGTACACGCCAGATCGTTATAGTCTGGATCGGTCGATCGACTGAAATCAGGGTTCGAATCTTGGCCATAACCAGATAACGATATCATTCAAAATTTCAAATATTGTTTTTCTATCTGATTCTTGTATTCTGTCATTTTCTTGTGAAATTTCACAATAACTTTTACTTTTTTCAAGTTTTAATGTCATTTGTTTTCTTCTCTCTGGAAACATGGGCACACAGAGTTGAACAAGGGATTTCTGATGTAGTTCAAAAGGAAGAGGGCTCAATGATGCCAACATTGTTGGATACAAACTCACAGTAAAGCGGACAAGGCAGGAGTGCTCGGTGGGATAGCATGTTTAGAGAAACCATACGAGGGTTTTTCTCTAGACTCTGGTTTACAGAGAACCTGGATAATGAGGATCTTCAGAACACCACGAAGGCTAAGGGATGGTGTCATTTTCTGATTATTCACAGTCCGTGTGAGAGTATGAAGTTTCAGTTTTGTAAAAGGTGGTGGAACGTAGGTAGATGTCTTACATGCTGCTGTTCCAGGTAATTTGGCTTGCTGTTTTTTTGGAAATCAGGATGTCTTTACAGAGTGCTGGCTCTCGGCTTTTCGGATGTCCCCTGTGTAGTGGTGGATTTGCGACTGTTTTCTGTCGGTAGGACCTGAAGAGCCGCTCGGCTTTCCCGGTGGGTTGTCTCTTGCCGCTGTTTGCTGCCGGTTTTTTTAAAAAAAATTCCCGATCATCTCTTCTCCGACAGTGGCGGCGTTTAGGGGGCGTCTAATAGCCTCCCTGCGGTCCGTCGAAGTGGTTAGTACCATGGTAGTTGTGGTCTAGGTTATAACTCTCCCACTTCGTGGTACTTTTCCTAGCATTGTCCCATCTCTGCGAGGGTTCTTTATCACCCTTTTCCTCTTTGTGATCCTTCCGGGATTGTGGGTTGGTGAACATTAATGGAGGCTTTTATGTTTGGGATTTGATCTTGGGACAGATCCGCTGATGGTCCTGATTTACGGGTTTTCAGGGTTTTGTAGTGTCGTGTCATCATCTAGATGATTTTTGGCACGCGCCTCGCTTGGGCTACCTTGGATGTGGAAGGGAGAACTGGTTAGCTGGCACTGCTTCCGTGCATGATACATAGGGACATCTTTTCAGCCTTTTATATTGGATGGAAGGGTAGGTGATAATTAATGAGATTCATTTAATGATTGTGCTAGGCCGTATTTGTTACTCTCCTCGTCATCCATCTACTGTGTTGGCAATTTTAATCGGTTTTTTACCCATCCTATCTTCTGTCGTGGCGACGAGGGTCTGACTAAAGGTTTTGGTCCCATCCTCGCCTCCCTCTACTTTGGATCTGCTGAGCTGGCGGTATCCTGGTGTTTTTTTTTATCTGGCATTAGGGGTCTGCGTGACAGGGGGACTCCAGATGGGCTTTCACCTCATCTGAATGGCAGACCTAAATAATTTTATCTGGGAATATGACTTGGATTTCTTGGATGTTTCCTTTGTGCATGCTCTCAAGGTGGCAGAAGAAGAATTTACCTCCAAAGCTGCTAGTCTTACCGCTCCCGTCGTGTCTTCCGTCCTTACTAGCCATTGCAACCATGCGGATGTGCTTTCTGATGATGGTCGAAAGCTCCTGCAGTCGTCTCTCCCGCCAGTTTCGACCCATCTGGATTGCAGAGGTGTGAAGTCGTTCAAGCCTTCTGCGGACTGTCGCTTATTGAGCTTCGGTTCTGATATTCTATGGGAGCGGGTGGTGGGTTTATCTAAACGTGCGGTTGTTGGAAGACGGAAGTTTGAGAAGTACAGTGCCATTAACATGTTGGACTAGCTCCTCAAGGCGTGGGAGAAATTGCTTGGATATTCTCTGATGGTCAGTAGACTTGTTGAAGGTGGGTTCTGTTTCCACATGCAGAGCGACGGAGATGCCGGGGTGGTCCTGAGCAAGACCTAGGTTCACGACTGTTGCTTTCTCGCTTTGCATCATTGGGATGCTAGTTTCCACCTGCGTAACAATGCTCCGGTTAATCATTTGGTGTGGGCCAAGTTGCATGGTCTTCCATTACAATTTTGGAATTTCCGGGCGCTCAAAGCTATCGATGACTGTGTGGGAAGATGACGGTTTGCTAATCCGAAGTGTCATGAAGTTTATGACAAAAGGGTGGCATGGGTTCTTGTTGAGATTCCATTTGCTGGGGGTTTGCTGGCCAATATCGACTTGATATGGGATCGGGTGGTCTACAGATAGGAAATTGACCACTGGCAAGTTCCTTTTAGGTGCCATCTTTGCCATGAAACGGGGCATCTCATGAGGAAATGCTCAAAATGGCGTGCGGATGTCTATCGGGGGTGGGCCATGAAAGGAATCCATGAGAAGACGAATGTTGATGATGAGATGAACCTAGCGTGCACGCCGCGGGGTAAAGGCGACGCAAATTTTTCGGGTAAGATCGTCTCTATAGAACCTTCACTGTCTACATTTTGTGGGAATGAAGTGCAGTCTGCTCATTGTTCTGTATTAAAGTCTGGGGACTCTCCCTCCCGAGTTAACTTGTATTTGAATGTCGATTCTGGGCCGTCAGTTAATTCTAGTTTTGGGGTCTCTCCTGTTACTTGTCATAATCTGTTGGGGATATCTCCATCCTGTGCCAAGAAGTCTATGTTCACCTCTCTCGTCCCATCCCCTCCTTTTACTTCTGGGAATTTGATTCGGTCTTCCCCCTGTCTTGACTCCCTGGGGAATCGTCCTTCCGACGTATTACCTGCTCCATCTGGGGAGGTTTCAGTGAGGGCCCGTCATGCTTTGGTTCTCCCTTGTATTGGACAGGAGGATTGTTCTATGACTCCCTCTCCTTCTCGGGACAATGGGGTGGATTTAACGGGTCCTGTTCCTGAGTCGGGTCTCCCCTTATCTCCCTTGCAGCCTCCTCTAAATGATGATACTTTATCCCCCAAGAATTCAATTGGGAGTGACATCGAGCTACTTTTGTCTAATTCGGCTGCGGGTTTGATCCCTCTTGCTGTGAGTTCTGGTCAATCTTCTCCTCCCATTGTCATCAGCCCTTCATCGAGGTCAAACATCACTATCCGTCAGGGGAGGGGAAAGTAGAAAAGGAAGAAGAAATTGTTGTCTGTGTCGGGTCTAAATGATGATTCACCTGAAGGAAATTTTTGGGATGTTCCTGTGTCGCTTGCCATTGGCCGGGTCCTTAGAGCTTTGACCCCTGTTCCTGGGGTTCCTTCATGAAGATTGTGTCTTTTAATCTACGGGGGTTGGGGGGACATGCTAAGTTTTTGTCTTTAAATTTCTTTTCTTTTCTTTTCGCCAAGCCTTCTATCATCGTGATTCAAGAGATGATGCCGGGTGCTAACCGATCTATTTCTTTTTTTCGATCAATGCTACCAGAGTGGCACATTGTGGCGTTCAATGCTATTGGACTTTCGGGTGGATGTGCTGTCCTGTGGGACCCGAGGTGGTTTACCTTTAAATCATATGGTTTCTTTGGAGGGATTCTGCTTTTGGGTTTTTGTCGGGGCTTCTGTCAACGAATTCATGTTATCAACATTTATGCTCCCTATACTGATAAGTTATCTTTTTGGACCCGTTTGCATGAGTGTGGTTTTTTATTGTTGGAAAACTCCATTTTTGCTGGTGACTTCAACTGTACATTTCACCCGAATGAAATATGGGGAGAAAAAGGTAGGGCTAATCCCCTCGCTGAAGTTATAAAGGATACCCTGCTGGAAGCAGATTTGATTGATACTCCAATGTCGATAAACTACGCAACTTGGTTTAATGGAAGGAAGGGGAGGGAGTTTATCGGTAAGCGAATTGACTGCTTTGTGATTAGCTATGGTCTCAGATCTATAATGCGGGGGATTTTTGCTTCTGCGGAGGATCTTACGGTATTGGACCATAGACCGATTTCATTGGAGTGGGATTTTGAGGAGAAGCATCCAGGTTATCCTTTCAAATTCAATACAGTGTGGTTGGGCGACGAAGATTTCAACATATTGATTTAGGATTATATTAATATGCACAAGAGGGTCACGGGCTCTTCCACCATGGCATACCTTTCCTCTTTACTGAAGGGAATTAAGAAAGAGGTCTGCAGGTGGGAAGGGGACAAAAAGAGGATGGTTAGGGAGTGGATTTGGAGTATTCAATTAGAGAGAGCATGGATTCACAAGGAGGTGGCAGAAGGAAGTCAGAGTGTTGATTTCTGGGATAATTTGAAAAGTTTGGAATCTGAGTATCGATACTTTTTAATTAGTGAGGAGTTATCCTGGCGGCTCAAGAGCCGGGCTACTTGGTTGGAAGCAGGTGATAAAAATACAAAGTATTTCCACAAGTTTGCATCGGGTAGGAGACGGTAAAATGCGATTTGGGACATTGGGGTAGGGGGCAGATCATTATGCTCAAATGATGATATAAATTCGGTCGCAGTGGATTATTTTGGATCCCTTTATAAGCAAAGGGAGGATCTCATCACAGAGGAGCCACTAGAAATGATTTGGGATTTCCCTGTAATGTTTGATGCTGATGAAAATCAAAGGTTCATCGGGGAGGTTTCCCCTGAGGAGATAAAGGAGGTATTAAAATATTTTGCTGCTGACAAGAGTCTAGGAGCGGATGGTTGGACCCCGAACTTTTTCCTACATTTTTATGATGAGTTCATTCTGGATTTGACTGACATGGTTGAGGAAGATAGAGTTAGTGGGAGGATTCATGGAGCTATTAATTCAACCTTCTTAGTTCTTATTCCTAAGAAGAAAGGTAAGCTTTCTTTCAATGATTACAGGCCGATATATTTATGTAACACCCTTTATAAAATCATATCTAAAGTCACCACAGAGAGAATGAAGGGTATCTTGTCAAAATTTATCTCGCCGGAACAATCTAGATTTCTGAAAAATAGGAATATTCATGATACTATTGCAGCGACACAAGAGATTATCCACACAATACAATCAAAAAATATGGAAGCAGTGGTGATGAAGATTTATTTAAATAAGGCTTATGACCGAGTTGACTGGGTGTTTCTGAGACTTGTCCTTTTTAAAATTGGCTTTGATTGGCAGGTTGTTGCATGGATTATGGGTTGCATCTGTAATACTTCAATGGCAATTATTATAAATGGTTTAGCCTCAAATTTTTTCCACCCTAGCAGAGGGCTGAGGGAGGGGTGTGCCCTTTCTCCCCTATTATTCGTCTTGGTGATGGATGCTTTGAGTTTAAAGATCAAAAGGGCGGTTGAACAAGGTATTTTTAGAGGTATTGATATTAGCCCACAGATGAAGGCAACACACAGCTTATTCGTCGATGACATTCTCATTTTGGGAATGCTGGTGAGGAAATGCTGGGTGGCACTAAAAGACATTTTAACACTTTTTTGTGATGCTACAGGGATGAAGACCAGTGCAGATAAATCATGTGTATATTTCGCAGATGGGGATGAAATAGAACATAGTGACTTAGCATACCTGTTCAGTGTCAAAAAGGCTCCCCTAAAAGATGGCTTGACATATTTGGGCTTTAGGATGAAAGATCTGAATTATATTGTGGAGGATTGGAAGTGGTTGATCAATAAATATCGAAAAAAACTAAATATTTTGTCAGCAAAGTGGTTATCTAGAGGTGGCAGATTGATATTGACGCAGGCTGTTCTCCAACAAATTACTGTGTACTGGGCTCATCTTTACATTATTCCAAACAAAATTTTGATGGAAATAAGAATGATTATGGCCAAATTCATGTGGGGAGGGGGGAGAGAACACAGATCCATTCATTTAGCAAGGTGGGAATGTCTGGCAATCCCAAAAGAAAAAGGGGGCTGAGGTATTTTAGATTTGGAGGTTTTCGGGAATTCCCTTATTATTAAGACCCTATGGCGGTGTTTCCATTGTAATGGAATTTGGAAATACATAGTAAAACAAAAGTATTTGAAGCGAAAGGAGCATCTTTTAGAGACTTTTGTCATATTATAAGAAATTTGGAAAAGAAAGCGGAATGTCGATCTTCATATCAGAAAATTTTGTGAAAATTTAGCAATGACAATCAAGGAGCATCACGAAATTAGCATTTAGGAATAGGTTTAAAGTCATGTGATTTGTTATGAATGTAATTTTAAATAACAATAACATTTTTAAATGAGGCACTATTAAATCTTAAATCATGAGAGTGTTTTCTACTTATGTGAATCATTAGAAAAGTGCAGGTGGGGAGGCTAGAATGGAAGAAGCATCTCTAACAAGGACTTCAGATCAGGAAGAGGGAGAAATGTTGGAAGAGGTTCTAATATACCTAGGATGCGTTGGGCACAAGGGTTGTAAATGGTAACATAAATACATGGAAGACACTATATCAAGAAGAAGTGAAAATGGCATTTACACACAGTTAAAACAAGCCAGATAAAGTTAGATAAATGAATTAAGGTCATTTGGAAAATCAAAGTACAAGTAAAAATGATCATTTTCTTATGGCTAGTTTGGAAAGATAAAAACCTAACTTGGAAAAATCTGCAGAAAAGAGGGTGGCAGGGGCCGGGTCTGCGTTTTCTATATGGTGTAGAAGAGAAAGATAACTCACATCATTTCTATTTCTGTCATTTTGCCCTCGAAACTTTGACTATCCTATGTGAAAAACTATAGATACAATCTCCCACATACAAATCGATGGAGGATTGTTTGAGATGGTGTCCACGAAGAGGTAAGACCTTAAGGGCAATTCCAATCCTGTTTCATTGGTATATCTGGTGCAGTCGAAACAGAAAACTTTTCGAGGGCATGCCATGCTCTCCCTTAAAGACAACTTTTCAGATTTATAGTTCATGGGAATGTCTAGAGACCGGTCAAATTCCCCCCAGTGATTTATCCAAAATATTCCACCCTCACGAGGTTCATTTTCCTGTCGGTTTTTTTGATGGGGCCCCACGGTATTCTATTTGTGGCTGTGGGGCTTGGTTAATGATATCACCATGTTGTCATTACAAAATCTTCTAGAATGGTGGGAATGGAACGAATACGAAGGCCGAATGTTTGGCTCTCTGGGGGCTTTTATGGTTTGCAAGTCAATTGTATTTGGATAAGATCTGGGTAATTGGGGACTCAAAAGTCCTTATTGACCACATGAACCAGAAATTTACTATAAATCCGAGATTGCTAACTACTGGCTAGAAAGAATAATACTTTAAAGAGTACCCTTTCTTCTATTTCTTTTCATCATGTTTACAGGGAGAAGAACAATATTGATGACCGCTTATCTAAGAAAGGACTGGAAGGCATTTTTGGAGAAATGCATTATCAGCTTTTCAACTCAGATGGTCTTGGCATGGCTGGGAAAGTTAATTTATTTTGAGCTGGAGATGCCCTTTTTGTATTTACTGGTTTAACTTATGTTTTTTTGTCTATTTTAGACTTGTTGGGTCCTAAAATTGAAATTTCTGTGTAAATTTTTTTGATGTATCCTCCTGGTAAGAATACTTTCTATGTACAATGATCTCAGATGGGACGGTCTTCTCTTTTGTCTTTGGTCATTATGATAGGAATAGACAATGCATTTTTGAGCAAGAAAAAGAATTGTAAATTATTTTGCTATATCACTTTTGTCCTGGTACAATATATAAACCAGAGTATTTTTCGTGTTGAAAAAATAATATCTCGGCTACCAAAATATTTGCATAAATTTCATTTTTGAAGGCCTCACATTTTAAAATGAAATACTTTTATGTTTCCACATTTCCCGAATAATAAAAAATACATACTCTTTCCTCCCACATTTCTTTTGGCATTTTCCAACACCCTGTTTAACAACTGAGTTGATGCGAATTAATCCTTAATTAAACAATAAATTTTTTAACACAAAAAAGGCCACAAACATTCACTGATCCTTCATTCATCCTGATGAATTATTGAGACAAAATTCCCATGTTTGGTGAAGACATCCTAACCAATTTGGAAGATCTCCGAATATTATTTTGCTAGTATGGGGAGGTTCTCATCTGAATATGATTTTACCATAATGGAATATATAAACGGGCTTTACCTAATTCTTCCACCATGAATAATAAAACCAAAAGGAGAACAGTCTAACACGTATTTAGCTACCGACCTACATTTTGGGAGAAACCTCTCTCTCTCTGTTCGAACCCCTCCCCATGTCTTTATCAACCTTTTTCGAGAATCCATGCATCATGGCAGTGAAACAATTGTCCTATCCTTCTCTACATGATTCACCTACTCTATCTCTTTGCAGTTGACGATTCCTTACCAAGGCTGAGACCAGCTTCCATCGTTTCCTTCACCTTCACATGCTCAACTATTACATGAAGCTCACAATCACCGTTGTTGATGCACCCTCTTCAACTTCAAATGGTTCAAACACATATTCTCGCTCTACATTCACATTCTCATCCAACATTTCTGTCAATTATAGATCCACACTAGATCTGACCAGTTTCCTGTTGATCAACATTTTCACACGCAAATCTAACCAAACCTGTTGAGATTCAACAAGTTGACGATCCTAGTGAAAATTAAGCACCTTCACTAGGTGGGGCCCACAGGCTATTTTTAGGTGTACGTCGATTTTTAGAATGGTGAGCATATTCTAAAATTAGCAAGATGTTGATTCTAGATGGTTGAGAAAATTCTATCTTTACATGAGTTTCTATTTTTAGAACATGGGCTAAGTCTATTTATAAATTGCATATCTAAAAATAGAATGCATGACGATTATTAGCCCTTAATGATAATAACACAATAAATAATAACTTATTCTCTTGGAGCACTTGATTTTAGTTAACTGATGTGGCAAACTAGTTAGCTGAAGGAATTACGAGTTGCAAGATTGGTTGGTGACTCATGCATGATGGACTTCATTGTAACTGAGTGTGACACAGTTGTAACAGAGTTGGAAGAGTAGTTATGGGAGTTGCTATTTAGTTTAACTCAGTTAAGTGAGTTAAACTCAGTTGTACTATTTGTAACTAAAGATACACTAGTGAAAGATGAGCAAATTAATTATTTAATTAATTCACAAGTAGTGTCTTACTTTCAATTGAAGAAATACAACAGTTAACTACTTGCATGTCAGATCTAGTGGAGAGATAGGTGAAAGGGTGTGTTTGACTATCAGTTGTGACTATAGTGATACATTCAATTCATCTACACACACGTTAGAGTTTCCAATGAGGATTTCACAATCAAAGAAAGGCAAGATCGAATTCATTCAGGGATCTTCTTCAACAAGGATTGCGTAGTGGAGGGAGGCTGTCAGGAGGTAGTAAATTGGTGCATGTGTGAACCAATTTTTGTATGACAGTGTGAGACGATTGTATATTGAACTAAGAGCTCTATGAACTGAGCTTTGTATGAGATTGTTTCATGATTCCATGATATACATAATATATGATAGTTGGGGCTTTTAGCTTTAATCTTTCCTGGTAAAACATCTTGTTATGTGCGATTGATTTTCTTCATATGTTTTGCAATTGATGATTTAATTTCCGCAAAGAATTGAGTAGAAGGATTTTGTATTTAATAGTGGATTTAATTGTTAGATCAGGGGAGTCCGGTAATATATATGCTTATTTTATAATTTCTACATGGTATCAAAGTAGTGTTAATCACTGGAGATTGCAATATTGAAGCAGTGATGAGTTGTGTTAGTGGAACAATTCGAATTTGCTGCTAGAAATTCATGGTGCGACAGTTGAGTAAACAGTGAAATGGCTTTCAATCAATTGTGGTTGGAGTATGCACTCGAGGGAAGCTCAAACTACATAGCCTGGAAGGACAGGATGGAGGCGGTGCTCGAAGATAATGGCTTGAAGGATTTCATTGATAATGATGTTCCTAAGCCCACTTCAACGGATGCTGCATTACTTGATGCCTGGGAAAATCAAGTAGCGAAGACGAGAAGAATTCCGTTGGAAGCTATGAAAGACCATATTGTGTCAAGCCTTCACGGGAAAGCCACTCCATTTGCAATGTGGAAGACTTTGACAGATATTTTCCAAAGCAACAACGACCATAGGAAGTTGACACTGAAAGATAAACTCAGAAAAATCAAAATGGAGAAGGGCGACAATATTCCAAAGTATCTCATGAAGTTTTTCCAATGTAGGGATGAGCTGGGAAGTGTGGGAATTACAGTTGCTGATGCTGACTTGGTGAACTTGGCTCTCCTTAGACTTCCGAAGAGTTGGCACAATTATCAAGACTCTGTTAATGGGTGGGAGAAACTTTCGGATTGGGAGCGACTTTGGTCAGATCTAGTGCAGGAGGAGATAAGGTGGAGTACCAAGGATGGATCTTCTTTAAAACATGATGATGAAGAGGATTGTGCTTTGGCTTCCAAAGCGAGGAAAGGGAAGGGGAAGAAATCCCATCCAAAATCTGAGGCTAAATGCAAGAAGATGGATTTATCCAAGGTGAAGTGTTTTCACTGTCACGAACATGGGCATCTTGCCACTAACTGCCCACAGAAAAAGAAGAACAAGAACGTTGTTGGAGCTGCAGCTGGTGAGGCCCTTGCCTCGCAATTTGAACTTGATTTCTCCTTGATCGCATGCTTGGTTTCAAGCATAATGGGATCGATGTGGTATCTTGATAGTCGTGCTTCCTTCCACATGACGGGATATAAGGAGCTTTTTAGCGCCTTGGAGGAGAAAGGTATCCAAATGCATATAGATATGGGTGATGATGGACGATACAGTGTGACCGACATTGGTACCATTACCTTTGAGAGGGATTCAGGTAAACCGTTTATGTTGAAAGATGTTATGCATGTTCCAGGTCTAAAGAAGAACTTGGTCTCAGTTGCAATGTTGGAGGACATAGGTTATGACGTTGTTTTCAACAATGGAAAATATTTCCTGCGACATAAAACAATGGGTCAAACCAAGATGATAGGGATTCAAGTTAAGAATCTCTACAAGCTGGAGGTAGACGACTGTGCTGCAATGGTGGGCAAAGAAGAAGAAGTGGTGAGCTGGGATGAGGGCGAATTATGGCACAGGAGATTAGGCCATCTTCACCATGGTGCCCTGAATATTTTGCAGCAGATTTCTACTGGACTTCCCAAGGGTACACTTGCACAGATAGATCCGTGCAAGGGATGTACTATGGGTAAGTTTGTGAAGACCACCTTTCATGAAAAGGAGAATCGTGCTTCTGGGATCCTGGAGAGAGTACATCAGGACATGTGTGGACCATTCTCGATTGCTTCAATAGCAAAACACAGGTGTTATTTTATTCTTGTTGATGACTATTCTTGTAGATGTTGGATCTTCTTCATGCAGAATAAAGATCAAACATTCTCAAAGTTTTGTAAGTTTAAAGAATTGGTGGAGAAAGAGTCGAGGAAGCAAGTGAAGGCTTTACAGAGCGATAATGGTGGTGTATATATCTCTAACAAATTCAAAGACTTCTGTATCAAAGAAGGAATTCGAAGAGAAATTATAGCGTATCATAACCCACAACAGAATGGGTTCGCGGAGAGGAAGAATAGAACTATCGTGGGTGATGCACAAGCTATGCTGCATGATCAGGGCCTACCAATGCACTTGTGGGTGGAAGCATGCAACACTGCGGTTTATGTGCAAAACCGTTGTCCTCATAGAGTACTTGGCATGAGTACACCTGAAGAATATTTTACTGGTAAGAAACTGGATGTTTCTCACTTTAAGATTTTAGCTCATATGTTTATGTTCATGTGACCAAGAATGCCAAGAAGAAGCTGGAGCCGACTGTAGAAGTTGGGATAATTGTGGGGTACATAGAAACACCCCATATTTATCGTGTGCATTTGCCAAACATTCGGATGACTGTGGTGCGATGGGATATAAAATTCAATGAGGAGAAAACCATGAAGTTGTCACTTGAGAGGGAGCTACACTTGCATGCAGAGGAGGAATTGCTTGTTCCCAAAGATGAGCCTCAAAATGTGGATCAGTCATAGGAGGAGGATCATGGAGTGGAGGAGTCCACTGATGCAGAGCCAAACATCAGAACTAGAAGAAGGCGTACCACAGAAGCTAAGAGGCTGAAGCTTGATGCGACACAGAATGTAGGAGCCCCTATTTAACAGCGCAGACAGAGACAGTCTCCTGACCGATTCACTGGATACATGGCTCTCATGAGAAAATGTATTGTGACAAAGCCATATTATTTTCAAGAAGCAGTGCAGGAGCCCACATGGGTAGATGCAATGGTGGAGGAGTATGACTCCATTGTCAGAAACAGTTCTTGGGAAATTGTTCTAAGGCCATTTGATAAATTAGTGGTAGGTTCAAGATGGATCTACAAGGTAAAGCAAGCTGTTTATGGGAGTGTTGAGAAGTATAAAGCAAGATTTGTTGCCCAGGGCTTCTCACAGATAGAGGGGATTGATTATGGAGAAAACTTTGCACCTGTCTCATGGTATTCTTCCATAAGGAACATCCTTGCTCTCTCAGCACAGATGGGTTGGCACATTCATCAGATGGATGTGAAGATTGTGTTCATTAATGGGATCATTGAGATAAAAGTGTACATTGAGCAACTTGAAGGATTTGAGATCTTCAACAGCGAGTCGCATGTGTGCAGACTCAAAAGAGTGTTGTATGGGTTGAAGCAAGCAGCCCCTGCTTGTTACACTCAGATCTATAGCTATTTCACTGGACTTGGCTTCACCAAGAGTGAGGCGGATGCAAACCTATACCAAATTGTGGTGGAGGGTAAGCTTTTAATCATTTTTCTTTATGTTGATGATTTAATACTAACTGGTGATGAGAAAATGATACACTCATGCAAGGAGGACCTTGCAAAGGAGTTCGATATGAAGGATATGGGCCTCCTTCATTATTTCCTTGGATTGGAAATATGGCAGGGAGAAGGTGAATTGTTTGTGTCTCAAGGCAAGTATGCTCGGGAGATACTCGATAAGTTTCTCATGGAGGACTGCAAACCCATGGATACTTCTCTTCCATGAAATTGGAGGAAAGAGAATGCTACATTGACAGAGGTAGTGGATGCTACTGTCTATCGACAGTTGGTGGGTTCGCTCATGTATTTAGTTAGTACAAGACTAGACATATGCTATGCGGTGAACCAACTTAGTCAAGCGAAGGTTAAGCCTACCAAGCTCTTTTGGAAGACAGGAAAGCATGTCCTGAGATATCTCAGGGGCACATCTGATTATGGCTTATCATACAGACAACGGATGAGGTGAAGTTTGATGGCTTCACGGATGTAGATAGGGCAGGCAACCCAACGAACAAAAAGAGCACATCAGGAAAGGTTTTCAGTATCCGATCTACGGTTTTTTATTGGTACAGCAGGAAACAAATATCTATGGCACTTAGTTCAGCGGAAGCGGAATACATGGAAGAAATTCAAGTTGCATGTGAGGCTATCTGGATGAGGAATATCCTGGTCCGTTTGTTTGGTTCTCATTTAGATCCTATAGTGATTCATTGTGATAATCAGAGTTGCATTAAACTCTCGATTAATTCTGTGTTTCATGATAGATCTAATTATATAGATATCTGATATCATCATATCAGATATTGTGTGCAGTGGAAGATCATGTTGCTTCAGTACATTCCTATGGAAGATCAGGATGCAGAGATTCTGACGAAGGCACTCACCAGGAGAAAATTCGAATACCATAGAGATAGGATAGGGGTGAAGGATAATCCCTTTCTTGTTGAGAGGGAGTGTTGAGATTCAACAAGATGATGATCCTAGTGAAAATTAAGCACCTTCACTAGGTGGGGCACACGGACTATTTTTAGGTGTATGTCTATTTTTAGAATGGTGAGCATATTCTAAAATTAGCAGGATGTTGATTCTAGATGGTTGAGAAAATTCTATCTTTAGATGAGTTTATATTTTAGAACATGGGCGAAGGCTATTTATAGATCGCATATCTAAAAATAGAATGCATGTCGATTATTATTAGCCCTTAATGATAATTAGACAATAAATAATAACTTATTCTCTTGGAGCACTTGATTTTAGTTAAATGATGTGGCGAACCAGTTAGCTGAAGGAATTACGAGTTGTAAGGTTGGTTGGTGACTCATGCATGATGGACTTTGTTGTAACCGAGTGTGACACAGTTGTATCAGAGTTGGAAGAGTAGTTATGGGAGTTTTTATTTAGTTTAACTCAGTTAAATGAGTTAAACTCAGTTGTACTAGTTGTAACTAAAGATACACTAGTCAAAGATGAGTGAATTAATTATTTAATTAATTCACAAGTAGTGTCTTACTTGCAACTGAAGAAATACAACAGTTAACTACTTGCATGTCAAATCCAGTGAAGACCCAGTGGAGATATAGGTGAAAGGGTGTGTTTGACTATCAATTGTGACTATAGTGATGCATTCAATGCATCTACACACACATTGACGTTTCCAATGAGGATTGCGCAGTCAAAGCAAGGCAAGATCAAATTCATTCAGGGAGCTTCTTCAACAGGGATTGCGCAGTGGAAGCAGGCTGTAAGGAGGCAGTAAATTGGTGCATGTGTGAACCAATTTTTGTATGACAACGTGAGACGATTGTATATTGTACTGAGAGCTCTATGAGCCGAGATTTGTATGAGATTGTTTCATGAATCCATAATATACATAATGTATGATAGTTAGGGTTTTTAGCTTTAAGCTTTCCCGGTAAAACATCTTGTTATGTGTGACTGATTTTTCTTCATATGTTTTGCAATTGACGATTAAATTTCCGTAAAGAATTGAGTAGAAGGATTTTGTATTTAACATTGGATTTAATTGTTAGATCAAGGGCATCTGGTAATATACATGTTTATTGTAGAAAATCAACATGTTATTAGAGCAGTGTTAATCACTGGAGATTTCAATATTGAAGCAGTGCTGATTTGTGTTGGTGGAACAATTCGAATTTTCTGCTAGAATTTATTGGTGCGACAGTTGAGTAAACATTGAAATGGCTTTCAATGGGTTGTGGTTGGAGTATGCACTCGAGGGAAGCTCGAGCTACATAGCCTCGAAAGACAGGATGTAGGTGGTGCTTGAAGATAATGACTAGAAGGATTTCATTGATAGCAATGTTCCTAAGCCCACTTCGACGGATGCTGCATTACTTGACGCTTGTCAAAAGAAAGTAGAAAAGACAAGAAGAATTCTGTTGGAAGGTGTGAAAGACCATATTGTGTCAAGCCTTCATGGGAAAGCCACTCCATTTGCAACGTGGAAGGCTTTAACAGATCTTTTCCAAAGAAGCAGCGACCATAAGAAGTTGGCGCTGAAAGATAAACTCAGAAAAATCAAAATGGAGAAGGGCAACAGTATTCCAAAGTATCTCATGAATTTTGTCCAATGTAGGGATGAGCTAGGGAGTGTGGGAATTACAGTTGTTGATGATGACTTGGTGAGCTCGGCTCTCCTTGGACTTCCGAAGAGTTGGCACCGTTATCAAGGCTCTTTCAATGGGCGAGAGAAACTGCCGGATTGGGAGCGACTTTCGTCAGATCCAGTGCAAGAGGAGATAAGGCAGAGTACGATGGATGGCTCTTCATCAAAATATGGTGATGAAGATAATTTTTCTTTGGCTGCCAAAGCGAGGAAAGGAAAGGAGAAGAAATCCCATCCAAAATTTGAGGCTAAAGGCAAGAAGCTAGATTTGTCCAAGGTGAAGTGTTTTCACTGTCACGAACATGGTCATCTCGCCACTAACTACCCACATAAAAAGAAGAAAAAGAAGGTTGCTGGAGTTGCAACTGGTGAGACCCTTGCCTCACAATTTGAACTTGATTTCTCCTTGATCGCATGCTTGGTTTCAATCTCAATGGGATCGGTGTGGTATCTTGATAGTGGTGCTTCCTTCCACATGACGGGAGATAAGGATATTTTCAGTGCCTTGCAGGAGAAAGATATCCAAATGCATATAGATATAGGCGATGATGGATGATACACTGCGACCGGAATTGGTACCATTACCTTTGAGAGGGAGTCAGGTAAACCATTGATGTTGAAAGATGTTATGCATGTTCCAGGTCTAAAGAGGAACTTGGTCTCAGTTGCAATGTTGGAGGACAAAGGTTATGACGTTGTTTTTAGCAATGAAAAAGCTTTCCTGCGACATAAAACAACGGGTCAAACCAAGATGATAGGGATTTGAGTTAAGAATCTCTACAAGCTGGAGGTAAATCGCTACGCTGCAATGGTGGGCAAAGAAGATGAAGTGGTGAGCTGAGTTGAGGGTGAATTATGGCACAAGATATTGGGCCATCTTCACCATGGCGCCCTAAATATTTTGCAGCAGATTTCTACTGGACTTCCCAAGGGTACACTTGCGCAAATAGATCCGTTCAAAGGATGTACTATGGGTAAGTTTGTGAAGACCACCTTTCATGAAAAGGAGAACCGTGCTTCGGGGATCCTGGAGAGAGTACACATAGACATGTGTGGACCATTCTTGGTTGCTTCAATAGAAAAACACAAGTATTATGTTATTTTTGTTGATGACTATTCTCGTAGATGCTGGATTTCTTCATGCAAAAGAAAGATCAAGCATTCTCAAATTTCTGTGAGCTTAACGCATTGGTGGAGAAAGTGTCGGGGAAGCAAGTGAAGGATTTGCAGAGAAATAATGGTGGTGAATACATCTCTAAAAAATTCAAAGACATTTGTAGAAAATAATGAATTCAAAGAGAACTCATAGCGCCTCATTACCCACAGCAGAATGCGGTCGCGGAGAGGAAGAACAAAAATATCGTGGGTGTTGCATGAGCTATGTTGCATGATCAAGGCCTACAAATGCACTTGTGAGTGGAAGCATGCAACACTGCGGTTTATGTGCAAAACCGTTGTCCTCATAGAGTACTTGGCATGAGTACACCTGAAGAAGCTTTTCCTCGTAAGAAACTAGATGTTTCTCACTTTAAGATTTTTGGCTCATTTGTTTATGTTCATGTGACCAAGAACGCTAGGAAGAAGCTGGAGCCGACTGCAGAAGTTGGGATATTTGTGGGGTACACAGAAACAACCCATTATTATCGTGTGTATTTTCCCAACAGTCAGATGACTGTTGTGCGACGAGATATAAAATTCAATGAGGAGAAACCCATGAATTTATCACTTGAGAGGGAGCTACACTTGCATGCAGAGGAGGAACTGCTTGTTCCCAAAGATGAGCCTCAAGATGTGGATCAGTCACAAGAGGAGGATCATAGAGTGGAGGAGTCCACTCACACAGAGCCAAACCTCAGAACTGGCAAAAGGCGTACCACAGAAGCTGAGAGGCTAAAGCTTGATGCGGCACATAATGTAGGAGCCCCTACTTCACAGCACAAACAGAGACAGTCTCCTGATTGATTCACTGGATACATGGCTCTCATGAGAAAATGTAATGTGACAGAGCCATCTTATTTTCAGGAAGCAGTGCAGGAGCCCACATGGGTTGATGCAATGGTGGAGGAGTATGACTCCATTGTCAGAAACAATGCTTGGGAAATTGATCCAAGGTTGGTTGATAAATTAGTGGTAGGTTCAAGATGGATCTACAAGGTAAAGAAAGATGCTAATGGGAGTTTTGAGAATTATAAGGCAAGATTTGTTTCCCGGGGCTTCTCACAGATCGAGGGGACTGATTATGAATAAACCTTTGCACCTGTCGCACGATATTCTTCCAAAAGGACCGTTCTTGCTCTCTCAGCGCATATGGGTTGGCACATTCATCAGATGGATGTGAAGATTGCGTTCCTTAATGGGATCATTAAGGAAGAAGTGCACATTGAGCAGCCTGAAGGATTTGAGATCTTCAGCAACGAGTCGCATGTGTGCAGACTCAAAAGAGCATTGTATGTGCTGAAGCAAGCACCCCGTGCTTGGTACACTCGGATCAATTGCTATTTCACCAGACTTGGCTTCACCAAGAGTGAGGCGGATGCAAAACTATACCAGATTGTGGTGGAGAGTAAGATTTTAATCATTGTTCTTTATGTTGATGATTTAATACTAACTATGGATGAGCAGATGATACACTCATGCAAGGAGGACCTTGAAAAGGAGTTCAAGATGAAGGATATGGGCCTCCTTCATTATTTCCTTGGATTGGAAATATGGCAGCGAGAAGGTGAACTGTTTGTGTCTCAAGGCAAGTATGCTCGAGAGATACTCGGTAAGTTTCACATGGAGGACTGCAAACCCATGGATACTCCTCTTCCAGGAAATTGGAGGGAAGAGGATGCTACATCGGCAGAGGTAGCGGATGCTACTGTCTATCGATAGTTGGTGGGTTCACTCATGTATTTAGTTAATACAAGACCGAACATATGCTATGCGGAGAACCAACTTAGTCAAGAGATGGTTAATCCTACCAAGCTCTTTTGGAAGGCGGGCAAGCATGTCCTGAAATATCTCAGGGGCACATCTGATTATGTATTATGGTACATACAAACGGATGAGGTGAAGTTTCATGGCTTCATGGATGTAGATTGGGCAGGCAGCCCAACGGACAGAAAGAGCACATTAGGAGGGGTTTTCAGTATCAAATCTACAGTTGTTTCTTGGTACAGCAGGAAACAGAGATCCGTGGCACTCAGTTCAGCGGAATCAGAATACATGGCAGCAAGTCAAGCTATATGTGAGGCTATCTGGATGAGGAAGATCCTGGCCGGTTTGTTCGGTTCTCATTTACATCCTATAGTGATTCATTGTGATAATCAGATTTGCATTAAACTCTCAATTAATCCTATGTTTCATGATAGATTTAAGCATATAGATATTCGGTATCATCATATCAGGGATTGTGTGTAGCGAAATATCATGTTGCTTCAGTACATTCCTACGGAAGATCAAGATGCAGATATTCTAACGAAGGTGCTCACCAGGAGCAAATTCGAATCCCATAGAGACAGGATCGGGGTGAAGGATAATCCCTTTCTTGTTGAGAGGAAGTGTTGAGATTCAGCAAGATGATGAACCTAGTGAAAATTAAGCACCTTCACTAGGTGGGGCCCACAGACTATTTTTAGGTGTATGTCTATTTTTATAATGGTGAGAATATTCTAAAATTAGTAGGATGCTGATTCTAGATGGTTGAGAAAATTCTATCTTTAGATGAGTTTCTACTTTTAGAACATGGGCGAAGTCTATTTATAGATCGCATATCTAAAAATAGAATGCATGTCGATTATTATTAGCCCTTAATGATAATCAAACAAAAAATAATAACTTATTCTCTTGGAGCACTTGATTTTAGTTAAATGATGTGGCAAACCAGTTAGCTAAAGGAATTATGAGTTACAAGGTTGGTTGGTGACTCATGCATGATGGAATTCAATGTAACTGAGTGTGACACAGTTGTAACAGAGTTGGAAGAGTAGTTATGGGAGTTGTTATTTAGTTTAAATCAGTTAAGTGAGTTAAACTCAGTTTTACTAGTTGTAGCTAAAGATACACTAGTGAAAGATGAGTGAATTAATTATTTAATTAATTCACAAGTAGTGTCTTACTTGCAACTAAAGAATTACAGCAGTTAACTACTTGCATGTCAGATTCAGTGGAAACCCAGTGGAGAGATAGGTGAAAGGGTGTGTTTTACTATCAGTTGTGACTATAGTGATGCATTCAATGTATCTACACACACATTGGAGTTTCCAATGAGGATTTCACAGTCAAAGAAAGGCAAGATCAAATTCATTCATGGATCTTCTTCAACAGGGATTGCGTAGTGGAGGCAGTAAATTGGTGCATGTGTGAACCAATTTTTGTATGACAACGTGAGACGATTGTATATTGTACTGAGAGCTCTATGAGCTAAGCTTTGTATGAGATTGTTTCATGGTTCCATGATATACATAATATATGATAGTTGGGGGTTTTAGCTGTAAGCTTTCCCGGTAGAACATCTTGTTATGTGCGATTGATTTTTCTTCATATGTTTTGCAATTGACGATTTGCTTTCCGCAAAGAATTGAGTAGAGGGATTTTGTATTTAACAGTGGATTTACTTGTTAGATCAGATGAGTCCGGTAATAAGCATGATTATTGTATAATTTATACATGGTACCAGAGAAGTGTTAATCACTGGAGATTGCAATATTGAAGCAGTGTTGAGTTGTGTTGGTGGAACAATTCGAATTTGCTTCTAGTATTTCTTGGTGCGACAGTTGAGTAAACATTGAAATGGCTTTCAATGGGTTGAGGTTGGAGTATGAAATCAAGGGTAGCTCGAACTACATAGCCTGGAAGGACAGGATGGAGGCAGTGCTTGAAGATAATGGCTTGAAGGAGTTCATCGATAGCGATGTTCCTAAGCCCACTTTGATGGATGTTTCATTACTTGACGCCTAGCAAAAGAAAGTAGCAAAGACAAGAAGAATTCTGTTGGAAGGTGTGAAAGACCAAATTATGTCAAGCCTTCATGGGAAATCCACTCCATTTGCAATGTGGAAGGCTTTGACATATATTTTCCAAAGTAGCAACGACCATAGGAAGTTGGCGCTGAAAGATAAACTCAGAAAAATCAAAATCGAGAAGGGCGGCAATATTCCAAAGTATCTCACAAAGTTTTTCCAATGTAGGGATGAGCGGGGGAGTGTGGGAATTACAGTTGCTGATGATGACTTGGTGAGATTGGCTCTCCTTGGACTTCTGAAGAGTTGGCACAATTATCAAGACTCTGTCAATGGGTGGGATAAACTGTCGGATTGGGAGCGACTTTGGTCAGATCTAGTGCAGGAGGATATAAAGCGGAGTACTAGGGAAGGCTCTTCATCAAAACATGATGATGAAGAGGATTGTGCTTTGGCTGCCAAACAAAGGAAAGGGAAGGGGAAGAAATCCCATCCAAAATCCAAGGCTAAAGGCAAGAAGCTAGATTTTTCCAAGGTGAAGTGTTTTCACTATCGCGAACATGGGAATCTTGCCACTAACTGCCTCCAGAAAAAGAAGAAAAAAAAGGTTGTTGGAGCTGCAGCTGGTGAGGCCCTTGCCTCGAAATTTGAACTTGATTTCTCCTTGATCACATGCTTGGTTTCAAGCACAATGGGATCGGTGTGGTATCTTGATAATGGTGCTTCCTTCCACATAACGAGAGATAAGGAGCTTTTTAGTGCCTTGGAGGAGAAAGATCTCCAAATGCATATAAAGATGGGCGACGATGGATGATATAGTACGACCGGAATTAGTACCATTACCTTTGAGAGGGAGTCAGGTAAACCATTTCTATTGAAATATGTTATGCCTGTTCCAGGTCTAAATAATAACTTGGTCTTAGTTGCAATGTTGGAGGACAAAGGTTATGACGTTGTTTTCAGCAATGGAAATTTTTTCCTGCGACATAAAACAACAGGTCAAACCAATATGATAGGGATTCGAGTTAAGAATATCTACAAGCTGGAGGTAGATGGTTGTGCTACAATGGTGGGAAAAGAAGAAGAAGTGGTAAGTCGGGATGAGGGTGAATTATGGCACAGGAGATTGGGCCATCATCACCATGGTGCCCTAAATATTTTGCAACAGATTTCTACTAGACTTCCCAAGGGTACACTTGTGTAGATAGATCCGTGTATAGGATGTACTATGGGTAAGTTTGTGAAGACCACCTTTCATGAAAAGGATAACCATGCTTCGGGGATCTTAGAGAGAGTTCACACAGACATGTGTGCACTATTCTCGGTTTCTTCAATAGAAAAACACAGGTATTATGTTATTTTTGTTGACGACTATTCTCGTAGATGTTGGATCTTCTTCATGCAGAAGAAAGATCAAACATTCTCAAATTTATGTGATTTAAAGCATTGGTGGAGAAAGAGTCAGGGAATTAAGTGAAGGCTTTGTAGAGCAATAATGGTGGGGAATATATCTCTAACAAAGTCAAAGACTTTTGTAGCAAAGAAGGAATTCGAAGAGAACTCATAGCGCCTCATAACACATAGCAGAATGGCGTTGCGGAGAGGAAGAACAAAACTATCATGGGTGTTTCACGAGCTATGCTGCATGATCAGGGCCTAACAATGCACTTGTGGGTGGAAGCATGCAACACTATGGTTTATGTGCAAAACCACTGTCCTCATAGAGTACTTGGCATGAGTACACCTAAAGAATCTTTTACTGGTAAGAAACCGAATGTTTCTCACTTTAATATTTTTGGCTCATCTGTTTATGTTCATGTGACCAAGAACGCCAGGAAGAAGCTGAAGCAGACTGCAGAAGTTTGGATATTTTTTGGGTGCACAGAAACACCCCATAATTATCATGTGTATTTTCCAAATAGTCGGATGACTGTGGTGCGTCAGGATATAAAATTCAATGAGGAGAAAGCCATGAAGTTGACTTGAGAGGGAGCTACACTTGCATGCAGAAGAGGAGTTGCTTGTTCCCAAAGATGAGCCTCAAGATGTGGATCAGTCACAGGAGGAGGATCATAGAGTGGAGGAGTCCATTAACGCAGAGCCAAAAATTAGAACTGGCAGAAGGCATACCACAGAAGCTGAGAGGTTGAAGCTTGATGTGGCACAGAATGTAGGAGCCCCTATTTCATAGCGTAGACAGAGACAATCTCCTAAGCAATTCACTGGATACATGGCTCTCATGAGAAAATGTATCGTGACAGAGCCATATTCTTTTCAGGAAGTAGTGCAGGAGCCCACATTGGTAGATTCAATGGTGGAGGAGTACGAATCCATTGTCAGAAACAATGCTTGGGAAATTGTTCTAAGGCGGGTTGATAAATCAGTGGTAGGTTCAAGATGGATCTACAAGGTAAAGAAATTTGCTGATGGGAGTGTTGAGAAGTATAAGGAAATATTTTTTGCTCGGGGCTTCTCACAGATCAAGGGGATTGATTATGAAGAAACCTTTGCACCTGTCGCACAATATTCTTCCATAAGGACCATCTTTTCTCTCTCAGCGCAGATGGGTTGGCACATTCATCAGATGGATGTGAAGACTGCGTTCCTTAATGGGATCATTGAGGAAGAAGTGCACATTGAGCAGTCTAAAGGATTTGAGATCTTCAATAGAGAGTCACATGTGTGCAGACTCAAAAGAGCATTGTATGTGCTGAAGCAAGCACCTTGTGCTTAGTACACTCGGATTGATAGCTATTTCACCGGACTTGGCTTTACCAAGAGTGAGGCGGATGCAAACCTATACCAGATTGTGGTGGAGGGTAAGATTTTAATCATTTTTCTTTATGTTAATGATTAAATACTGACTAGCGATGAGCAGCTGATACACTCATGTAAGGAGGACCTTGCAAAGGAGTTCGAGATGAAGGATATGGGCATCCTTCATTATTTCCTTGGATTGGAAATATGGCAGCAAGAAGGTGAACTATTTTTGTCTCAAGGAAAGTATGCTTGGGAGATACTCGGTAAGTTTCACATGGAGGAATGAAAACCCATGGATACTTCTCTTCCAAGAAATTGGACGAAAGAGGATGCTACATTGGCAGAGGTAGTGGATGCTACTGTCTATCGACAGTTGGTGGGTTTGCTCATGTATTTAGTTAATACAAGACTGGACATATGCTATGCGGTGAACCAGTGTATTCAAGCGATGGTTAAGCCTACCAAGCTCTTTTGGAAGGCGTGAAAGCATGTGCTGAGATATCTCAGGGGCACATCTGATTATGGCTTATGGTACAAACAGATGGATGAGGTGAATTTTCATGGCTTCATGGATGCAGATTGGGCAGGTAGCCCAATGGACAGAAAGAGCACATCAGGAGGGGTTTTCAGTGTCGGATATACAACTATTTCTTGGTACAGCAGGAAAGAGAGTTCTGTGGCATTCAGTTCAGCGGAAGTGGAATACATGGTAGCAAGTCAAGCTACATGTGAGGCTATGAGGAATATCCTGGTCGGTTTGTTCGGTTCTCATTTAGATCCTAGAGTGATTCATTGTGATAATCAGAGTTGCAATAAAATCTCGATTAATCCTTTGTTTCATGATAGATCTAAGAATATATATATCCGGTATCATCATATCAGAGATTGTGTACAATGGAAGATCATGTTGCTTCAGTACATTCCTACGGAAGATCAGGATGCAGATATTCTGATGAAGGCGCTCACCAAGATAAAATTCAAATACCATAGAGACATGATCGAGGTGAAGGATAATCCCTTTCTTGTTGAGAGGGAGTGTTGAGATTCAACAAGATGATGATCCTAGTGAAAATTAAGCACCTTCAATAGGTGGGGCCCACAGGCTGTTTTTAGGTGTATGCTTTTTTAGAATGGTGACAATATTCTAAAATTAGCAGGATGCTGATTCTAGATGGTTGAGAAAATTATATCTTTAGATGAGTTTCTATTTTAAGAACATGGGCGAAGTCTATTTATAGATCGCATATCTAAAAATAGAATGCATGTCGATTATTATTAGCCCTTAATGATAATCAAACAATAAATAATAACTTATTCTGTTAGAGCACTTGATTTCAGTTAACTAATGTGGCAAACCAATTAGTTGAAGGAATTACGAGTTGCAAGGTTGGTTGGTGATTCATGCATGATGGACTTCATTATAACTGAGTGTGACACAATTGTAACAGAGTTGGAAGAGTAGTTATGGGAGTTATTATTTAGTTTAACTCAGTTAAGTGAATTAAACTCAGTTGTAACTAAAGGTACACTAGTGAAATATGAGTGAATTAATTATTTAATTAATTCACAAGTAGTGCCTTACTTGCAACTGAAGAAATACAACATTTAACTACTTGCATGTCAGATCTAGTGGAGACCCAGTGGAGAGATAGGTGAAAGGGTGTGTTTGAATATCAATTGTGACCATAGTGATGCATTCAATGCATATACACACACATTGGAGTTTCTAGTGAGGATTGCATAGTCAAAGCAAGGCAAGATCGAATTCATTCAGGGATCTTCTTTAGTAGAGATTGCACAATGGAGGTAGGTTGTCAGGAGGCAGTAAGGTGGTGCATGTGTGAACCAATTTTTGTATGACAATGTGAGACAATTGTATATTGTACTGAGAGCTCTATGAGCTGAGCTTTGTATGAGAATTTTTCATGATTCCATGTTATACATAATATATGATAGTTGGGGTTTTTATCTTTAAGATTTCCCGGTAAAACATCTTGTTATGTGCGATTGATTTTTCTTCATATGTTTTGCAATTGGAGATTCAATTTCTGCAAAGAATTGAGTAGAAGGTTCTATATTTAACAATGGATTTAATTGTTAGATTAGGGGAGTCCGGTAATATACATGCTTATTGTATAATTTCTACAAAATCAATATTGATCCAATACCTTCATACATGTTTGTCCTTCTTGTATGTGGGTCTATCCACAATTAAATTGTACATAGTATATTTGGCCAATAAAAATTTACAAAGTAGTAGAAAAAACATAGAAACAACAAAAAATTATTACGCCTTCTCTTATACCATTTTTATGCTTAAAGGCAAGGTAAAAATAAAAACATTAATCACAACCATAAATAAAATCAATCACACACATAAGAACACCAAGAATTACCCTTCGAAAACCTTTCTTGAGAAAAACCCAGCCTAAGAGAATTCTATTAGATTTCTGTCAAAACCTTGACCAAGCATGTCTGGAGCCTTACTCAACCCAAAACCCAGCCTAAAAGAATTATTAGATTTCTGTCAAAACCTTGACCAAGCTTGTCCGGAGCCTTGCTCAACCCTTGGTCCCATACTCTGACAAGGGAGACCCTGATCTATCCTTGGCACCTCACACTTGCCGGGGAGACCCTTCTCTACCCTTAGCAACTTGGTGCTTGGCACACTTACAATGGATACACATAAGCCTATTTATAGACTTCATTCCAACCAAATATAAGTCACATAAAACCACGGGTCACAAAACCATGTGCTTGAAACCATTAATTGTAGAGTATCATTCCCGAGTCAAATTTAATCCTAACACGAACCACCAAAACCAAAATAAAATAAAACCTAACCCTCTCTATTGATGCATGTGTTTATCTCCTCATGGGTGGCCTAAAAATTCAGAGTTATGATTTCACTAGATGTTTCGTTCATGTGGTCAATCAAGAGAAACAATATGGATTTCTTTATATAGAGAAGAGGAGGGCTTAACGATGAACGTTTGGAGGTTTAAGAGGGTCTTTATGACGTTGGACTACAATAGAGAATTAAAATTCAAAGTATATGTATGTCTTATGGTCTCAGGAAGGAGGGTCGTTATCCCTTTTGATGGACGATTATGGGTTTCTCCCATTAATTAATGAGGGATTTTTATTAAGGTTGCAAAAATACATGGGATGCCCATCCTTAAAGTGATTATATACATGAAACATGGTGCAAAACATTTAAAATAGATGTCTAATAATTAATAGCCAATGAAAAAGTGCCATGTCACCACTTTATGGGTTTTAGCCTATTAATGGGGCTCTTGACCTTCAAACATGAATATCTCTTAAATCGTGAAGAATTGTGTGGTGTGCCACATATCATCAGAAACATATCGATGTGAAGAATCAATATAGGGTGGAATCGATGTAAGAATCAATGATTTACCATGTTATATTGGTCAACGAAAGCATGGCATTGACTAGTGTTTCTTGGGTTGACATCAATGACAACCATCTATCAACAATTTGCCCCTTTGGAATTTATGGCAACAAATGTACTCTCCTTGCGATTACGACTATCCTTGACATCATGCTTCCAACCTTCCTGGCCTATTATCTCTCCCCCTTTGACATTAATGGAAAAGGGTGACTCCCCCTAACAACCTACCTGCTCTTGTGGACCCGTAACCTACCTCGACTCCCCCTCTCTACTTGACTAGATGAAAGAATACTCTAACGTGAACTCGTGTGAATCCCATGTTTTTGGCGAAAATAATCAGATGTATCATGTGACAATGGTTTAGTGAATATGTTAGCAATTTATTTTTTCGTCCCAACATATTCCATTTTCTTGTTCTTTTGGTTCTCTAACAAAATGGTACTTATTCAAAATGTGTTTTTTTTAATGCATCACAGTATGCTTGGAGATACTTATGGTATTGATGTTTTCATAGAATATCGGAATGGGCTCATAAAACTTCACTTGAAGATCTTGCAATTTTTTTTTTATCCAAAGAACCTACGTACAACAAGTTGTTGTTGCTATGTATCATGCTTCTGCTAGGGATAAGGAGATTGAATATTGTTTCTTGCTCAACCAAGACAACCACCTAGATAAAAAGTTGCTTCAATAGTGATTTTTATGATCATCAACGCTTCCTACCCAATCTGCATTTGTATAAGTTGCAATGGTTAACCCATTCCCTTCTCGATACAATAGGGAAAATTATGTTGTTTTCTTGAGATATCAAAATCATTATTTTTAAACAAGGACAATGGAATTCCTCTGGTGCTACTTGGAATCGTGCTACTTTTCCAACTACCAACATCACATCAGGCTTGGAAGTTGTTACATACAAGAGAATCCAATCATAAATATATACACCCTTTGGTTTGTAACTATTAATAAGTCATCCATACTTTTCTTGCAACTTATCAACTTTGAAATGATTTTCCTTAATGCTTGCTTCAACCATGTATCTTCTTGACATACTATGCTTCATACGAATTGTCACTATTTATTCTACTTGTCAATATGGATCAAATTTTCCTGCCACTAAAACTATCCATAATATTACTTTATGTATTCTATTTGTCAACCTATCAATGATCACTACAAGGAAAATACCCTCTAGCAGATGTTTTTGAGGAAGTCCTTCTAAAAATAGCCCAGATATTTGTTTCTAGCGGAGGTCTCTAGAGGAGGTTGGTGGGTGGAGGTTTTTGTGGATTTTTTTTTGCGGTGTGTTTTTTTATCATAAAACATACTAGTGCATTTTATGAAAAACACACCGGTACGTTTTATGCAAAATACACTAGTGCGTACTAAAAATTGGCACACCGAGACACCGTGCTCTCCGTACAAACCTGCCTAGTGCATCTAAGTACTCCGGCGCACTGGTGCTCTACGTACAAACCAGCTCAGTGCATCTCCATAATCTAGCGCACCTTAATGATATGCAATGCGCCGTTGATAAAAACGCCCGGTACATCTCAAAATCAAGCGCACCGAAAAAGGGTTAATTTAAAAAAAATTACCGACCGTAAAAACCTCATTTTTACTTGTTCTGTGATCTAGAACTCTCAAGCACTAGTGTGTTTTTTTCTTTTGTTAGGCACCATTCCATCGACGCTCCCATTGCCCGCATTGTAGTCGTCCATTGCACACAGTGTGGAGTTTGAATTTTTTAAAACGGTGGACCAATTTGGCTTTTTCAATTCCTCAGCAAATATGCCTCCTTGACATGCAAATGTACAGGTAATATACTTATTTCTTAATAAATAAAATTTTTAGCGGATTACAATTTGAAATTAACTTAAAATTAACCATTTAAACAAAAAAAAAAAAAAGTGTGCGGTGCATTCGAGTCGTTTAGCTTGCACCATTCACGGTGGTGCCTGTAAATTTACAAGCCGCCCCACGAACGGTGTTAACGGAAACTGTATCGGGTTACGATGCAGTATCGAAAAAACATGCACCAAGAAAATTTAAAAAATAACACGACGATGAGATTTTTTACAAGACCGCACTATTGACTATGTAATGTTTTCAGGAGGGCAGTGTGTTGACCAAAATAACCGCCCCGGGGCAGATAGTTTGGTCAACGCACCGCCTCCTCGACATCATTACATAGTCAATGGTACGGTCATTTAAAGGACCACACCATTAACTATGTACTTGTTGTTGGGCAGTGCGTTGACCAAACTATCCGCCCTGGGGTGATTAGTTTGTTCAATGCACTGCACAAAATTATTTCCTGGTTGCGCGATGTGCAAAAATTTTTAATGCGCATCGAGCGCGGTGTGTGATAAAGTAGTACGCACTGGTAATGGTGCGTTACTATTTTTTAGCACACCGAGTTTTTTTTTCAATAAAAAATATATAAATATATATGTAATTGCATTTCTCATTTAATAAAAAAATTGTATTTAATATGTGAATCATTTAGTGACGTCAACGGAGAGAGCAAAGGGAACAAAAAGAACATATGGAGGAATGTTATAACGTGATTCAGCTGTGGGAGGCACAAGAGAGGGAGATACTTTTGTACCCTCGCCCTATTATGGTAGCCACCCAGTTGCTCCTAAGGGAGGTAGGTCTCCTCAAGTTCTACGAGGAGGATACATCCCTAAAGGGCCATAGTGGGTGTTAGGTCCCTATATTACTAGTATAGTCCCTTATTGTTATTAGTGTAACCCCCTTATTGTTATTATTGTACCTTTGTAACCCCCATTTTGTTATTATTGTGCCCTTAAATCATTATTGTTAGGTCGGCTAGGATTACATTGTGGCCCACTAGGATTACATTATGGCCACATGGACTCCTATATATAGAAAGGAGGTTTTGTAAATTGTATCATCCAAGAATTGTTCATTTATATAATGTATTGGAGGTTTCCCCCTCGAAGTGGCTTATTTATAAGGCGTTGATTTCTCTTTTCTTCTATTTTTGGAGCTGGTTACACAACATTTGGTATCAGAGCTTTGGATTCTAGGGTTTCGCTGCTCCAAACAGGTCATCGTGGAATTTTCGCTATAAATTTCTTTCTACGAAGTTTCAGAAGCTGAAATTTTTAGGGTTTCAAAGACTAAATCCTGAGGAAGATCGTCTAAAAATTTCAGAGCTTGGTTCAGAATAGTTTCAGAGATATGATCTATGGAAGTTAGGTCTTTTTTCAGGCTCCTTAACAGGTCATCGTGGAATTTGTGCTATAAATTTTTTTATACGAAGTCTCAGAAGTTGAAATTCGTAGGGTGCGAAACCAAAATCCTGAGGAACATCGTAAAAAAATTTCAGATCTTGGTTTGCAATATTTTTGGAGATATGATCTGTGGAAGGTAGTGCTTTTTCAGGCTCCTGAATTTCATCTCAAAGAGGTGATCGTGGGAAAATATTCATAACTCTCTTTCTGAGCATCGGATTGGAGTGCCGTAAAAATTTGTTGATAGTAAACGGAATGCAGTTTCTTTGCTATCAATTTCAGAGCCGAAGGACAAAACAATGACACGTGGCAAGTTGTACAAGTTCGTTGTATTGAACTAGTCCATAATTAGATCATTGTGGGAGATTGGACACAACTTTTTCTTGGAGAATCCAAATCAAGTCAGACCTGTGGCATTCGAAAGATAATTCAGAGGGCTACATTAGTACCAAAATTAAAATAATGAAGTGCTTCAATTATATAGATAATCCAATTTCAATATCGAGCTCCCCAAAATCAAGAAAAAAGTGTGTATTTTTTTGCGAATTGCATAAGTCTTGTTTGAAGAATCAATTTTAATTGATTCCAAGGGCATATTGTAGAATAGATATCATTATTGGGTTCTAAAATATGCCCCATAAAAATAATTCAACACCCATTAAGCCTTCAGAAGGCTCTACTATGACTCATGAAGATGAAGAATTGCAACATGATCTATCAAAATTACAAGAGCAAGTGCAACAAATTTCACTCTCGCAAAGAGCAACAAAAATGAAATGGAAGTTTTGAAGAAAGGCATGGAAGCGAAGATGGACGGTTTGAAGAAAGGCATGGATGGCATGGAAGCTAGCATGGAATCTAAGATGGATGACATGAAAGACAACATGGAAAACATGAAGAATGATCTAAAAGCAGACATCGAAGGTTTGAAAAAGTTGATACAAGAAATGTTTCCTAATGGTGAAAATATAGTAGAAGAACCTCATGATGAGAACAAAATAAATGTCAATCGTGATTTCATAAAATCTAATGTTGGCGGGAAGAACCACCATATTCCAAAAATGGATATGAGGAAGTTTGATGGAAAGGATCCTGTAACATGGATACTACAGATGGAGCAATATTTTGATCTCCATAATGTGCAAAACACACAAAGGTACGCATTGCAACTTTACATTTAGAACAAAATACATTTGTATGGTATCGATGGCTTTGCTCCCGTAAAAAAATTGTCACTTGGTCAATTTTTACGGAAGAAATGATAGTACATTATGAGGATACAAAGAGCAACACCTTCTTTAGCCAATTGATAAATCTCAAACAAAAGGGTTTAGTGGGGCAGCACATTGAGGACTTCCAAAAAATTGAATATAAGGGTAACTGATATTCCAGAGGAACACTGGATTGATCTCTTCATAGGCACTTTAAAGGATAACATCCAACATGAAGTTCGTGTTTTGGAACCTGATTCATTGGAGAAGGCATTCAGGTTGGCAAGAAAAGTTGAATGTAAAATTATGGCAACAAGGAAGCCTACCACTCAATTCTATAAAGAAGGAAGTGTGGCTACGCTTAGATTTCCACAACCTACAAGGTTGACACCACAACAATTGGAAGAAAAAAGAGCAAAAGGGCTTTGCTACAGTTGTGATAGCAAATACACTAAAGGTCATAAGTATGCTGAGAAGAAATTATTTTACATAGATTGTGAAGAGGAAGAAGAAAATGAACAAGAAGAGGATATACACCAGGAACCAGCCCCAGAAGAGGAATAAATGAATCCGACCATATCTTGTAATGCACTGGCAGGAATTACCACTCCTCAAACTCATAGTCCTGATGATGAACCACACTGGTTGGTTCGAAACGCGTCCACCTCGTTCTTTTGCATGTGATTATTACCGAAAGAATTTCTACTAAATAGAAGGACATATCAAGAAGAAAAAGGTAATAGTGTTGATTGATTAAGGTAGCACCCATAATTTTATTCATTGTAAGGTAGCCAAGGAGTTAAATTGTTTCCTATACCTAGCACCAGAATGTCAAGTGATGGTTGCAAATGGAGGAACTATAAATTGCTCTGGAAAATGCCATAATATCAAGCTAACCATGGGGGAATATGTATTGACTATTCCAATGCTTTCCATTCCTATGGGAGGTGCCGATGTTGTACTAGGAGTACAATGGTTACAATCTTTGGGGATGGTAGCTTTTAATTTTCAAGAACTTTTCTTGAAATTTTTTTCAGAAGGAAAGGAAGTCGAATTACGGGGTATTGCGGGGAAGCCAGGAAGGATAATAAGCTCTAATATCATGACAAAGCTTCTAAAGAAAGAACATCGAGGCGTAATTGCACAATTATGCTCACTAGAAGTTCCAACATCAAAATCATCTATTTCTGCAGATCTCCAACAAGTCTTGGACAATCATTCCAAGGTGTTTGAAACTCCCAAAGGACTCCCACCTATTCGGGATCATGATCATGCTATTCATTTGATTCCAGGAAGTGTTCCTCCAAACATCAGGCCTTATAGATATCCTTACTTCCAAAAGAGCGAAATTGAACGTATGATTGCAGAAATGTTAGAGGCGGTATAATTCAACCTAGTCAAAGTTCTTTCTCTGCTCCTGTAGTATTGGTACACAAGAAGGATGGATCATGGCGAATGTGTCCGGATTATAGGGAGCTCAATAAGCTCACCATCAAAGATAAATTTCCCATTCCTGTGATTGATGAATTATTGGATGAATTACATGGAGCAATTTATTTTACCAAGTTGGATCTTCGTTCAGGATATCATCAAATTAGAATGAAGACTGAAGATATTCCAAAAACAAGATTTCGAACTCATGAGGGTCATTATGAATTTTTGGTCATGCCTTTTGGCCTTACCAATGCACCTTCTACATTTCAAGGGTTGATGAATTCCATTTTCAAACCCTTCCTTAGAAAATTTGTGCTAGTATTTTTGATGATATACTAATTTACAGTAGGTCTTGGAAGGATCATGTTCAATATGTTGACAGGGTGCTCAAAATATTAGAGGAGAAACAATTATATGCAAAAACATCCAAATGTTTCTTTGGAGTACAAGAGGTGGAATATCTGGGTCATATTGTATCTCACGAGGGTGTTAAGGTAGACCCTAACAAAATTAAAGCTATTAAGGAATGGAAAGTCCCCACAACCATAAAGCAGTTGCGAGGATTTCTCGGGTTAACAGGGTATTATAGCAAGTTTGTTAAGAATTATGGGAGAATAGCAGCACCTCTAACAACATTATTGAAGAAAGATGCATTTTCATGGACTCCTGAAGCAACTAAGGCCTTTGAACATATTAAAGAGGCAATGTGTCTAGCACCGGTCTTAGCTACGCCAGACTTCACAAAAACCTTTATCATGGAATGTGATGCCTCAGGAAATGGAATTGGTGTTGTTTTAATGCAGGAAGGAAGACCCATTGCTTTTGAAAGTCGTCCAATCAAAGGAAAGTATTTACAAAAACCTATTTATGAGAAGGAAATGTTAGCAATACTGTATGCACTAAAGAAATGGCGAACTTACCTAATGGGAAGACACTTCAAGGTAAAAACTGATCATGATAGTCTTAAACACTTTTTGGAACAAAGACTATCTTCAGAAGAGCAGCAAGAATGGGTCACAAAGATGTTGGGTTATGACTTTGAAATAATCTACAAAAAAGGAAAGCTTAATGTTGTTGCAGATGCACTCTCAAGAAAGAATGAAGAGGTGGAAACATTGCTTTGTGCCATTTCTATTATCCAACCAGATTGGATAACTGAAGCAAGAGATGAATGGAAGAAGGACAAACATGTATGGACACTCATTCAAAAGTTGCAGCAAGATCCTAGTACATCTGATACATTTAGTTGGAAAAATGATTCCTTATGGTACAAAGATCGCTTATATCTTTGTAAGAATTCCTAGCTAAAACAAAAGATTCTTTTGGAATTGCACACTTCTCCTTTAGGAGGACACTCAGGATTTTTAAAAACTTACCACAGGGTGAAGAAAGAATTTTTTTGGGATGGCCTTAAATCTGATATTCGAAAGTTTGTGGCGGAATGTTTGGTTTGCCAGCAGAATAAAGTGGAAACAATTAAGACCCCAGGACTTCTACAACCTTTATCCATTCCAAGTCAACGTTGGGAGGAGATTTCAATGGATTTTATCACAGGTTTACCTAAGTCCTAAGGAAAGAGTGTCATCATGGTGGTAGTTGATAGACTTACCAAGTATGCACACTTTTGTGCATTATCTCATCCATTTAAAGCAAGTACAGTTGCTACTACATTTATGGACAGAATTCAAAAGCTACATGGAAGCCTAAGGGTTATTGTGAGCGACAGAGATCCCATTTTTACTGGAAATTTTTGGACGGAGTTATTTTCTTGTTTGGGTACTCAATTAGCTCATAGCTCATCTTGTCATCCTCAATCTGATGGTCAAACCGAGATAGTAAATAAATGTTTGGAAGGATATCTTCATTGTTTTGCATCTGATAAACAAACACAATGGGTCAAGTGGTTACCTCTAGCTAAATGGTGGTATAACACTTCCTTCCATATTGCAACAAAAATGACCCCATTTATGGCACTTTATGGATATCATCCACCATCCATCACATCATCTTTAAGGGAAAATTCAAAGGTTCAAGCAGTGGAAGATCACATCGAGCATCAGTAGGAAGTTCTCCAACTCTTAAAGGCTAACCTGAATTTGGCATAAAATCGAATGAAACAACAGGTAGATCAACATCGTAGCGAGAGAAGTTTTGATGTAGGAGATTGGGTATTTTTACGGCTACAACCATACAAACAAATTTCCCTCAAGCAAGCTAAGAAGGATAATAAATTATCGCCAAAGTACTATGGTCCTTACAAGGTGTTGCAAAATATTGGTACTATGGCATACAAATTGAAGCTTCCTGCTTCTTCACGAGTGCATCCAGTTTTCCATGTTTCATGCTTAAAGAAGGTTATAGGTGAAAATATTCCAGTTCAAACAATATTGCCAGAACTTGATGAGGAAGGAAAATCATATTGGAACCTGAAGCGGTCATGGAAACAAGAACTCGACAGCTACAGAATTGATCAATTTCAGAGTATCTCATCAAGTGGAAGAACTTACCCACTGAAGATTCTACATGGGAGGATGAGAATTTTATACAGAAGCACCCAGAGCTACTCAAGCATTGAGGATAACACTTTTTTGGAGGAGAGGGGCATGTTAGGTCCCTATATTACTAGTATAGTCCCTTATTGTTATTAGTGTAACCCCCTTATTGTTATTATTGTACCCTTGTAACCCCCATTTTGTTATTATTGTGCCCTTAAATCATTATTGTTAGGTCGGCTAGGATCACATTGTGGCCCACTAGGATTACATTATGGCCACATGGACTCTTATATATAGAAAGGAGGTTTTGTAAATTGTATCATCCAAGAATTGTTCATTTATGTAATGTATTGGAGGTTGCCCCCTCGAAGTGGCTTATTTCTAAGGCGTTGATATCTATTTTCTTCTATTTTTGGAGCTGGTTACACAACAATGGGTTACTAGGATAGCTGATCTACAGGTGGGATTCCCATCGACAGGATTTCTTGGTCGGTCTTGGCTAGTGGTATGAGCCCACTGAGGAGGACATCTATTTTATTTCTGGCCTATCTAAGAGAGGGTAGGATTTTCCCCAGATCCCAGATGTCCCCATCAGCTATGCAGTAGGGAGTCAGTTGGCGTACTTCCATAGATACATTAGGGATGATATAGTTTCTCCTACAGATTTTTAGGTGTCTGGTGGTCAGTTACACATTGCTTTGTTTGGTCCAAAGGAGGTGAGGTGCCTCTCACTACTACTAACGACCATTGCACACTATACCAATGACGGACAACTTGTGATATGGTCTGCGATTTTTTTGTGGCAGTTTTGTACAACATTAGATAGATGTCATTCTCAGGCACGTGGGAGGTTGACCTTCCCCTTTGCTTCAGAGTTATTTTGTTTATTTTTTGAGAGGTTTCGGGAGACGAGGCCTAATTTTGTTTGGCAGCCTCGTAGGCTGATGTTGCATGTACAGATGTATATGTGGGGCCAGATAATGCCCAAGAGGGACTTGTCTGACTTTCTAGCAAGGATATCTACTCATGCACTAGAGTTGCTAGCTAGTGTTGATGATCACTCATTCGTGATGGTGTCGTGTTCATACACTGGTTTGGATTGGTGAGGGTGTACCAACATCCTCTTCACACAGGATGAGCCACCAGATGCGAGAGATAATATTAGTGTTTTCTTTAAATTAACATAGTGTCATTTTATTGTCTTAATTAATTAATTAGAATAAAATTTATTCTAACACATTATTTAACTTGTTTTAGTAAATTGTTTAACGAAATTATCTAATTTTTGTTGTGTACTATGTATTTTGTAGATATTGGGACATTCGTTGGGGACATGATTCCATCCCCACCAAATGATCCAGGTGTAGATGTTGATGAGGAGATGGCAGAGGTGGCGGATCAGGGTGAAATAATTGATCCTTGAATGCAGATACTCGCAGGGGTGCGGCATAGGGCGGACACCTGATTCCAAATGGAGTTGGGCGACCGACTGTGTCAACTCCTGGTTGATGAGGGAGTCTGCCCTGCTATGATCGAAGAGATATAAGCTGATCATAGGATCACAGAGCTTTGGAAAGACATGCCCCGCGATATGATGACCCTCATGCGTCATATCGTTGGAGCTTCTAGAGTACTGGTGGCTAGGATGGATAAGCATCATGGAGATGCGCAACAAAGCAGCTCATCTGATGATCATGATCACGAGGGGAGTGATCATCATTCTAGAACTCCACCTCCTCCTCCTTCACCTCGTGCTGGAGGTCATGAGAAACCAACATCCAGTCCTTATCAATAGGCATCTTCTGAGCAGTCTGCACCATCTCAACAGACACCTAGTCTTGAGCAGACAGGACCATCGACTGAGTAGGCAGGTCCATTTGAGCAGGTCGCACCATCTACTGAGTAGGTTGCACCATCGACGACTCATTAGTAGGAAGTTCTTAAGTAGACTGCACCATTTGATTAACAGGTACATCATCCATTTGAACATGAGGTTGCACCATCGACTGAGCATGCCTCGACTAGTATTAGTATTGATGTAGAACCACCAGATATTTAACATTTATATGCAATTATATTACAGTTGTATAGTTTTGAATATATATATATATATGGTCCATGTATTTTATGTTCATGTTGATGTACTTAATTTACATGTTGGTGTTCATCATGATGTGTGTATTGTTAGGTCATGTTAGATATGTTCATTTAATGTGCTTACAGATAGATATGTATATGATAGCAGTTATTTGACATGAGGTGTATATTAAGTTTGTGTTGTGATGATGTTATACAGTGCTTGTGTTTTGTTAGATGATCATGATCACGATGATTAGATGATGTTAGCGAATTTGAATGTGTATTTTAGAATATGATGTTTTTACGATGGTTATCATGATCGTGATGTTTATTTTTAATATTAAATCATGATATTTATTAAATATTATGTCGTGATTTTAATTGTAATTGTATGTAAAATTGTAAAATTGTAAAATTGTAATTGTAATTGTAATTGTATTTTTAATTTTAATTGTATGTAAAATTGTAATTGTAATTGTATCTAAAATTGAAAAATTGTAATTGAAATTGAAATTTTAATTTTAATTGTATGTAAAATTGTAATTGTAATTGTAATTGTATGCATCGTGATTGTAATTGTAATTGAAATTTTAATTTTATTTGTATGTAAAATTGTAAGATTGTAATTGTATGTAAAATATTTGTAAAATTTAATTGTAATTGTAAATAATTGTATTATGAAATTGTAAAATTGTAATTGTAATTGTATGTATTGTCACGATTTAATTTTATTAAATTGTAAAATTTGTAAAAATGTAAAATTGTAATTTTATTAAATTTGTAAATTTGTAAAATTGTAAAATTGTAAAATTGCAATTGTAATTGTGTGCATCGTGATTGTAATTGTATGTAAAATTGTAAAATTCTATTTCTAATTCTAATTGTATGTAAAATATTTGTAAAATTGTAATTGTAATTGTATTGTCAAAATGATTGTAATTGTATGTAAAATTGTAAAATTATAATTGTAATGTAATTGTATGTAAAATTGTAAAATTGTAATTAGAATTCTAATTGAAATTTTAATTGTAATTGTATGTAAAATATTTGTAAAATTGTAATTGTATTGTGAAATTGTAAAATTGTAATAGTATGTATTGTCATCATTCAATTTTATTAAAATTTGTAAATTTGCAAAATTGAAAATTTTTAAATTAATTGTCAATTTTTAACCATAACTACGGTAGGTAAAATGAATACTGTAAATATTGTTAAATTACCATAATTGTAAAATTGTAAATTTGTATGAATATAAATAATTCTAAAATAGACTCTATAATAATATGAATTTTTGTCATATAATAAAGTTTAGAAAAAAATGCAAATAAATTCATGTTTAGAATTATCATTATTTTATTATGATCTTACATACCAAAAATAATATTATACAAATTTTGAAGATATCATTTACACACATTTAAAGCAATCAAGTAGTTGTATTATTTTAGGAATTGACATAAAAAAAAAATAACTTGATACAATGCATTGTTTTTAAGATCAATATAATTGCAAATTATCAATTGAAATGATTTTAACATTAACACAATGCAAACCAATTAATTCAAAATACATATTATAATGTTTCGAAAAAAGAGTCTTAGCTATAAGGTTAAGTCCTCTTCTTTATAAAAACTCATCTTAAATAGTATAAATGATGAAATAACACATGTACCATATCACTCTATGTTCTCATGATCACCCTCGTTATCTTCTAGCTTTCTTGGCACGATAACACTATTATTATAAAAAATATGTTTTGATCTAGGGTCATGTCTCAATACGAACCACCAATACCTATCCAATACACATGGGTAAAAAAACACCTAGTTGCAATTTTTGGGGAAAACATAAAACTCCTTAGCTTCATCCCACATATTTCTAGAGTTGATACATATCAACCTACTATTGTGATCTTCCTTTACATTATTCTAATCAAAGGTGTCCCACCACTTGCACCTAAAAATAACACATTGTAATGAAGAGAAGTCCACTTCAATGATCTCTTGTATCTTTCTGATGCAACTTAACGTCCCTCGTACTAGGTTTTGATCACGGTGGCTAGCTCGACTAAATTGATTGAACTCAACTTCCACTCCACACTGTTGTGTCATGTGTCCATCATCGACATTTTCTGTGTGAAAATGGTGTTCATATGCCCACATAGATGGAAGCAAATGAACCTATAAAAAAGTTAAAAAATCATAGTGTCATGTATCTTATAATAACCCAACTATATAGATGTTACATTTCAAAGGTGCATTATTAAGTTTAAAATGTACATAAATAGATTATTACCGAGTTGCTGCACTCAATCCCTACATTTAGTGCATCCTCTTCAGCACGTAGGTAACGACCGGTTGCACCATATTTCTCTCTGACTTGGTCAGCAACCCAACTATTGGGGCATATAATTGGCATATTGTATTTTAAATGATAGAGATAATGCATAGTTCTACCATTCAACCATCTGAATTATTTCCTGTCACTATCCCATTTCATCCTCTTTTGTTCATACAATGTGACCCATGATTGTGTCACTTCGGAATTGTAAAGAATGAATTTATTGATTGCTTCAATTTCTGCATTCTCTGATGAAATCAAACCGACATATAGTACATATGAGATCAAAATATACATTATATCGAAGTTAAATGTGAATACTTACTTTATGTAAATTTGAAAAATTATAAGTCGCTTACTCTTTATCAAGCGCCTTTTTCCATTTGTTTGGAGAAGCTCCCCTTATCTTTTGTCTTCATCCCTTTCATCGTCCCAAATCACCGCACCTGGTCTGTTGTCAATCTACTTGATGTACTCATTGGCATAATAGAAAGACTCATACAATATGCACCCCTCTACCATAAACCCCTCGTTTTCCCTTTGTCGAACAAAACCTTTCAATTTATTCATGTACCTCTCTAAGAAGGACATCAAACGATAAGAAACCAACCCAAATAATTCAACCTCATCTACTAGGTGGATCAGAAGATGAACCTGCAAGTCCATGAAAATCGTCGACAGTTCCTTCTCAAACATACAAACAATCTCAACTATCTCTTGACGCCACCATGGAATGCTAGCCACATGAATCCCCTCTGACGTGATCCAACATACAAATGTAGATAATTTAAATATGACCCGTCCTAGGTCTTGGGGGAAGTCATGTTTCACACACCCACACATGAAAAAAGGGTAATGACACTGCAAAGTTATAAACACTTGCAATAATATACAAAATTAGTTATGTTTTATGATCCCTGCATGGGATAAAATTTATTAATATAAAAAATAATAAAATCATGCTTTTGACATTATACGTACTCTTAGAAGATTGAAATGGTCATGTGATTTAAATCCTGACAAATGGTCATCCACGGTGAAGCAGTGCCGTAGTGAAGACCCATATGAAGATGGAACCCTCACACCCATTATAAATTCCTTTGCGAAAGAAAGATTATATTTTTTTGAAATCCATGGGACATCACCTTATTTGAAATACCAAGTAGAGGGACCAGCTACCTCTGATCCTGTACTTTCTAATCGTCTTGGCCAATTTTTATTTTTATTTTTTGAAGTAATAAGATCTTTCCTAACAGCAAGCGTGTCACTTTGTTTCGATGATATGTGCCTCCATAAATAATATGAAACATTTTTAAATATATGAATGGGATCTAATAAGTGGGTAATCTTAAGATGCTCCCAATATGGGAGCTCATAAAAGATAAATTTCCGTTTCATCCCAATAGGAAATTTATCAACATAGGTGTCGAAGAATTTTGGATCATTGAACATAGGCTCCCCATTTGAATCGAACATTTCTATGAACTCCTTCTCCTTGTCTCTCTCATATTCTCTAAGCCATTCAGTTGGTGTCGTTATTGCAGGCCTTTGGTTTCTCTCTCATTTACCATTGAAAGCAAATGGTGCTCTTTTGTAAGGGTGTTCTTCTAGAGGAATACCCTGGAGCAGTCATACACAGGCTTTCTTAGGTCATTGGACCATCTAGCTTTCAGAGAAGGTCCGCAACATTTACATCCATAATACCCTTTTTGTTACAAGACCTAAAAAATTATTGTATACAATATGCATGGCACGTTAAAGAATATCATGAAGATCGAAACAATTACAATGAATTAAATAAATAATATGCGAAAGAATATTGTTACGTATATAAACAAATCAATAAACATGTAATTTACCAGAGAAAACTCCAAAGCCTTGATAATCATGTGTCATGTAAGCACATATTCCATACAATGTAAAACTCCTCTCTACTACGATGGGTCTTGATACATCGTATACATTTATCCCAACCCATAATTCCTTCAATTTATCTACCAGTGGTTGTAAGTAGACATCCATATTCTTCACTTGTATTATACTAGGGACTATGAGAGCCAACATAAGATGTTCATTCTTCACGGACAACCATGGGGGGATATTTTTATTGATCACTACTACAGGCCCAACAGAATTGTTGGTGTTCTGAAGGGAATATGGGTTGATGCCATCCATGGCTATGCTGAGTTGTAGACTTCGTACTTCATCCTTGAATTTTTCAGGCCATGTATCCTTTATATGCTTCATGGCTATTGAATCTGTTGGGGTTCGCATAAATCCCAACTCACTTCTATGTGAGGCATGCCATCCATGCAAAATAGCTAATTCTTTGCAACGAAGGAGCCTTTGAATCCTTGGGATTATAGGCATGTGCCTCAATATCTTAAAACGAGGACCATGCGATTTACCCTTCTTTTTTTATTTATCATACATGTCATGGCCACATTTCAGACATATCTCTTTATCTGCATATTCTCCTCTATATAAAATACAATCATTTGGACATGCATGATATGATATGTACTCAACACCCAACGTTTTCAACATTTTCTTTGCCTCTTTGCATCTAACGGGCAAGACATTATCACTCGGAAGAACCTTATCTTTGAATAAATTGCAGTTGGTCATGGACAATATTAAATGTAAATTAATGTCTATAATTATTAATGTTCATAAAATTGACCATTTGTAATGTTCATTGTGTGATTATATTTCTCAAAATATAAGGGACTTGATGGTCCATTAGCTCAAAATTTTTGAGAAACATGCATTCGACAAGCTAGAATTTGCTTTCAAGTTGTACAATAACATCATTGTCCCCAACTGGGTAGAATTTTACTGACCGCCAAGTCCAAAGAGAGGGGCGATGGAAGCAAATTTAAGGCTCTCTAAAAAGGTATCAGCGATATGAGAATCGTCCCCTAGCTGATCATCATTATAGAATGCATCTAACAACATTGTATCCATGGCATTCATATCCCTTAAGTAATCATCCATACCAACCTCTATTTTATTGCCTCCATTGCTAGCTTGTGAAGAACTACTATTTTTGTAGCCATTCCTAATTGGTGCATCTGAACATAGTGGGAATTGAATAGGTGGTTGATTCAACCATTCTTGGTATCATTCCTCTCCGATTTTTTCTCTTAGTTCAACATTCTCTCGATTTGACATTGTCATGGGGTGCAACGGAAGATGGTAGGTAGGTTGCTGATCATCACTAGAATCCTAATAATTTCAAAAAATATATTTGAACATGATTCAAAATTGATGATATCAATTAGTAAGCACGTCGACAATGCATGATTAATTGGTTTGACATTGAAATAATTACATTAATATACCAAAACATTATTATTACCATCATTGTCCTGAGATTGTGGCTAGAATATGACATGTTACAATTGGAAGGGTGAATTGGATGTCCATTTTCATATACCAACCGCACCTTGCGATATGCTGCTACTGATAATAGTTTCCGACTTTTTGGAGTTGTTTGAATATTTTGAGCATTTGAACTTGATTTTGATTCTGCACGAACCTGTAAATTTGTATACATTAATTTTATTCAGCTGATTGACATGGATAAAAAAATAAATTCAATTAGATAATGAAAATATAAATAAAATATGAAGTAATTACGTCTAGAGATGGATAGGGAGAACTTCGCAATGGACTTTGAAAAATATTATGGAACGAGCAGGATTTTTAAGAATTGTCCATTTGATATAATTATGAGATTTTCTCCCTTAATTTGAGAAAAATCAACAATAAATTTGGGTGTACATACCTAAAAGTAATTCCGGTGCCTTAAAAATGGACTTATTGTTATCGGTGCTAATGTACTGTTATCCACACTGGTACGTTTTAGTTACTGTGCATCGGTGCAGTTTCATTAACAGACGCACCGGTGCGGTTAGTTAACAAACACACCGAATATCCATAAATAAAAAAAGCGCAACTTTATTTTTTTGAAGTGAAAAAAAGCGGTAAATTGAAAAATGGGCATCAAATTATTTTCGGAAATCTAATTTCATAAAAAATTTCTTTAAATAGTAAAATTTATTCATTATTTCATTATTTTTGCAAAATTTTTCAGGGAGGGATTTGCACAAGAGACATACCTGGAGAAAGAGAGCACGAGAGCACTATGGAGCAGCAAAATATTTTTGAACAACAACACTATTCAGAGAACCAAAATTTAAAATATCTAGCGATTCGCAAAAAAAACCTATAGTATATTAAAATTATTAAATTTTACTGTAATGATTATTTTTTTTATAGTTTCTCTTATATTTAATACATGAATAGTAAAAATTTCAAATTTTACTGTGCATTTTCAGAAAAAATAAACAAAAAAATGCATTCCTATGTTAAAACTTGCTTCTTCTGGTTTATGTGACTTCACAATTAAGGCTTTTCATTTTAGATTTATAGGGTTTGTATTACTATATATATAGGCGTATGGCATCTAACCTGTGAGACCACTTGCAGAGTCGGATCCAAATCCATGTCGACCTTTGCATGATTTTTTAAAAAACATTTTTTTTAAATCGGTGTGCACTATTTAAAATAGCGCACGAGTGCGCTATTGTAGTATAGCACATTAGGCACGTACTGACAAAAAACACTGTTTGATAAAAATAGTTTTTTATTAATTTATGTTTATGTTAATAGGTGCACTGGTTAACATATAACGCATTGGGTCTCCTTGTTGGAAAAGAGCACCGTACGATTTTTCTACTGTATTGGCGGTGCATTTATAAGAACCTACTGCGCCATGTTCGGTGCGTACTTTGTGAAAGGCACATGGTTTTCTTGATTTTTTTTAACCTGAAAAGTATGTGATTTATTTTTAAAATATATTAATGAATGTTACAGGTTTCATATTGCTAAATAAATGTCTAACAAGAGTTCAAGTAACAAAAATACTGATAGCTCATCGAGAAAAGCAAAACAGACAAGTTCTTTGTAAATTCTTTACAAAAATTATTATTTTTGAGCTATATGTAAGTTTAACTAATATGTATTGTTTAGTGTGTATCATGAAGAGCCACAAAATGACAAATCTCGATAAGATTATTTATAATCTAAGACCAACATAGCGTAAAATCTTGATGGAAAAATTGCAGAACGATAAATCAGGTGAATGAAAAAATACTATCTATCCAATATGAGTTTATTTTTTTAATTTTCATTAATAATATACTTAAAAATATTAGATAACATGTTTCGAACAATGTATTAATTCAAATATGTTTAATGTTTTACAGGGACCAATAACAAAAAAAAGGAATGTTGTTCTAAGAAAAGAAAAAAAATAGAACATGCAAATGAAAATGAATTGCTCCTTAGCTCATCTGGAGTGGTGTTGGAGGTTAACGAAAGGGGGAAAACTTTTACAAAACTTTGAGGGATCTAGTGGAACGAATGTATAGAAATTCTTTCCACTTACAATACAAAAATCAATCCAATGATTCCAAGAACCAAATTTTATTTAAACTACAGGATGAGTTTCCAGAGAATTGGTCAATGAGATGTGTCAGACTTTTAATAGCAAACACATACAACAACAAAAAAGAAGGATTGAAAAAATAATATTCCTTTATATTTTTTTCTAGAATTATATGTATATATTACTACAAAGAAATAATTTATAAATATCACTTTTGTTATATTTAATTTTCATATATCAATATAAAAATTAAATATTTTATTGTCACGTTGCAATTTTAGGAAGATTATGAAAATCTCAAAGGATGAACGAGCTGATATAAAAAATATGCCAGTAGGAATGTCCAAAAGTGTGTACAAGGAGATGGTCAAAGAAATGGACATATTTGCATCGCACGAGGAACCATATCAACAACAACGTGCTTCAAATGTAATACGTAATCATTGAACTTTTCGACTAGGTACAATAAATAAACAATTTAGCATTAAATATTAATTTTCAAGTATTTTCTTGCAGAAAAGAAAAGAAAATGGAACCCATTCAACACATAAAACATGAAGACAAGGAAGAAAAGGGTTGATATCTATGTTTGTAAGTAATTGTTACTTCCTTATAACAAATTAACTAGATTTCATTTTTGTATATTTTAAGTTGTTTACAACAATCATCATTGAATGTCTTCAAACATGTGCTAACATGCAAACAAGAACAATTAGAAGAATCGATTGACATTGGGTTAAATGTGGGTTGTCAGTATATGTTGGGATATCAAAAATTAATTGTGGAATTTGTAAGCATCTATCTTTTTTTACTTAGCTCCGTCTATAATTAATAGAACAGAAAAAACTTTTATATTAAATCTATGATTTGTTATGGGGTATAAACTTGCAGGAAACAAAGTATGGAACTGCGCCAACAAATGAATTGTTGAGAGATGGCATGAAATTTGGTTTTGAAATAATGTGTATAGTTCATGAGTCAATTCTTGCTATGGTCATTTCTTTTTTATTCACATTGATGTATATTATTTGATAGTGCAATTTTCATTATTCTCACCAATGTATATACACTCATTACACTTTATTTTTATGTTTGTAGATGGAACTTGAAGAAGAAGAAAACAATCAACACAATGAACTAAACATTCATCCAAATAACCCAAGTCATGGAAGTACTTGAGCAGTGACAACAGTTCCAGCGAAGAATGATGATCAATATGTTTGGATATAAAAGCAAGGCGTTGTATTTTTTGAAATATTTGTCTGTGAAATCAGGCATTTTGTTTAATGTAATGGACATAGTGTCCCAATTGAAAGACAAAGGGATACCAATAACTCTCCCATTTTGTATGACAAAGAGTGTCTTATATATATATAAGATATGTTTTAATTTATTCTATTGTGTTCTTCATTGTCGCTGTGAAATGTTACACCACTAATTAAATATATGGATGATTAAATATTATAATGAAGAGATGCGAAATCTGATGATATGATATAACAAATTAATCCAAGCATCACATTCAAATGCACTAATAAAAATTTAATTGATAAAATATTGTTCTAAGATATGTGTTGACTTTTGATGAATGATGAATTTAAAAAAATCACAATAATTGCACTGTCATAGGTTGATGTTTCTAAAAAATAGAAAATGAACATCGTTGTGTGTTAGATTCTGCGCACCGGTGCGTTTGTATGATACTGCGAACCAGTGCATTTCTACGACATATGGGCACCACACAAATACCAATACCAATTAGAAGACTCGGTATGCTTTATGGACAACTACCACCTGGGCGGTCGGATAGGCGTTGCATGCACCGGTACGGTTTTCCTTTACTGCGTCGGTGCGTTTTTATAACTTAACAACCCGGCGCGTTGTAACACTTAAATGGCCCAATGTGTTTTTACACCTTAATAACGTCGGTGCATGCACCTTCCATTGGCCCGATGCGTATTTATGGGTGACACACACCGTGGCTAAATGCCTCGGGGCATATGAAATTTATTTCCATCCTAGTGTTTGGTATGTTTATAGTACCGGTGAATACATGGTAAAATGCACCGGTGCGTTCAAACATTATGCACACACTGATGAGAAAAACATTCGTAAAAAGCTCCGGCTGCCTAGTTTTTTTTAGTTGTGTTGAAGTTCTGTTAGAAGCTCCGCCAAAACCTCTGTTACCAAAAATAGATGTTGTAGCAAATGTTTTTTTGACAATTTTGGCCAATTTTATAACACTAAAAACCTCCTTTATAACCTCCACTAGAAGGTCTTTTACTTGTAGTGGATTGATCTTCAAATGTGCCACTGTTGCTGCTTAGACTCCCCCTCTTCAATATTCAGTGAGTCATCATGTTGGATTCTTCAAAATAATGTACCACCCAGCTCTTTGGTCAGATATTCTTGAACCTTGTCATCTCCTAATGTACTTGTTGCTACCTCAAGATATTTTTCCTTTACAAAGCTTGAAAGCATTACTGCTGGAACTTTATCATTTCTTGATCTTCTTGCATCTATTGTCCTTTCCTGTATCTAATGTTAGGGTTGTCATGCATGGAGGATTCCATATTGTACTTGAAATCTCAAGTTATGTGCCCATAGTTATGGCATTTGTAACATTCAATGTTAGCCCTGAATAATGTAGCATACGACGTAAACTTTATACAGTCAAAGTCGTCATGAAACATGTCTTGTGATCCAGCAAACCTCCATCTAGGATGCCTGCTTCTAGGGTTTTTATTCCATTGATAATTATACATGTTATAATTTTGACAATCCCTAGCCATATTTCCAAAGTTAGCACATGAAAAGCGATAACCATTAAATGAATTTGTGTACCTGAATGAGTTATCTTGTTTGAATGATCTTCTATATCCGTTCCTTCTTGCAGGAGAAATTGTATCTTGATTACTTCTTGGAGTTCGTCAATTTTAATCTTATTTTGTCCTTTATTTTTATTTGGTGTTTGACTTCTCATGAGCTCATCCAATGTTTTAGAGCTACTTGAAAGATTCTGCTGGGCACTTCCTTTCCATGCTTCCTTTCGTAAGTAGATTATCTCTACTTATAAATATTCTCTTTTCCTGTTGCGTTCTTCAAGTTCTCTTTTGAAAACATATTAAATTTATATGGCTTCTTCTAATTATACTTTAAGGCCGATAATGACCTCACTTAATTCTTTGCTCTTCTTATTAAGGCTTTTGGCATGATATTTTGTTATCTTTAATTCAGTTTTGAGATATTTAACATTTTTTTTCAACCGTGAAACTCTTTACAATCTTGATCACCTCGTTTTGAAATGTGATTTCCTCCATCTCCTCTTCTTCACCTTCTTCTTCTTCATGATTTTCCTTTCTATTGTCATTAGCCATGAATAATACTCTTTCCATGTCCATTTCTTCCTCACAAACATTTTCTTCTTCATATGAGGAGTTGTCTTCCTTAGAGAAAAAACATTTCTTTTATCTTGCTTGTTGAATTTTCCTTGACCCTTCTTCCTGTCCAAGTGTTTAGAAATATAGGGGTAGGTATATTAGGTGATTTCTCTTAGATCATTTCTTGTGATTTTATTTTACTTAACTTGATGTACTTGTTATAAGCTTCTTCTTTCACTTGATTATTATTGTGGTATTTATCATCAAACAAATACCAAACACTAAAGATCAACGAGACAAGAGGACACAAAATGTAGGTTCCTATCCAGGGAAAAAACATCTCCTCTTGAGTGAAAAACCCACAAGAATTCTTCTCTTCTTATAGAATGTTCATATGAAAAATTCCAAGACCTAAGATCCTTGACAAAGACCCCTCCAAGTCCAAGTCAAACCTTCCTTTGATGAGCTTCTCTTCCACAAAGTCAACACTAATCAAACTTGCTCCATTATTTCATATTTTTGCCCTTCCTTATATTTTAAACATGCTACTTCAGAACTAAAATTTCAGCTTCTACTGCATAAACCCTATTTTGGCACGTGTGAGAGAATAATGGTGAATTTCTTCTATTTTCTCCTTCGCTTGGAAAATTTCTTCTTCTCTAGCAATTTGACTTGAAAAATAGATCTTCTTAGCACTTCAATTCGGCTTCTTATGATGAATGTAATTCAGTATCATTACATCAAAGAGAATTCCCTAATTATAGTTTGAACGTGTGAGAGATGGTGGCGAAAAAACTTGGATTTTTCTTTCACCTTTTTTTTCCCTTCTATCTCCTTCTTCGTTGATTTTGGTGTCTTATTCTTCCTTGATAAAACTTGACTGATGCCTTCTATAAATGAGGTTAAGCTCTCTATATATAGGCTTCTTCATGGTGGTCGAATAACTATTCATGAGGCCGACTTATCACTGCTAGTAGGTCAAATTCTCTTATGCAGGTTGACTTGTCTTGGAGGGTGAATTTGACACAAATTATGACTCAATTAATTTCTATTGACATAATACAAGATTCCCAAAAGGGTCTTAAATATATAAAAATGACTCAATAGACTTCTTGACTCAGTGATAAAACCTAAAAGCACTCAATGGGTGCTTGACCTACAAATAAAATAACCTTGAGCATGAAACTGATGCTTCAGAATAATAATAATAAAATTGATTTTCTCTTTTCATCAAATACATAAAATCATGATTACAATATACATTATGAAGATTGAACTTGATTACACATTTCAACACCCCCTCTTAACTAGGGAGGTATTCATAATCTATACAAGGTACTTGGACATTCTCATACTGAAAAATTCTCATAAGAAGAGTTGGATTGGTAAGCCATCCCATAAGCTATTTATTCAGCTTATATCATTGCATATCATCATATCAAACAACATTGTCATATAGCAAGGCCTTTACTAATAGCTCTATCTCTCCACAATATTAGAGCATTGATCACAATGGTGGTCATCTCTCGATCAGACATAAATTAATAGAATGTATATTTACACGACCATTAACTTGGTGTAGATGAAATATTCTAGAAAGATGTGTGTTATCACTAGTATGTTTGATGTTTCGGATGAACACTTCACCCATCTTCGGGGACACTAAGCTTTTCTTATGATGAGAAGAGTGTTGGACCGAATTAAATAGAGGAGGAATTATAATATAGTTGTTGGGGAGGATGGGGATGAAGATATCGTTGATTATAAATAATAGGAGTTGAAACCAAAAAAAATGAGTTCAAGTAAACTGGTAAATTAAAATTTATTTTATTTTATTTTATTAAATTTTGATTCTTAACAAATCATTGAATTATTACTAATTTACTAATTGACTTGAACTCATTGTTTTTTGTTTTAACTCCTATTATTTATAATCAATGGTCTCTTCATCCCCATCCTCCCTAATGGTTATATTCTAATTCCTCCTATATTTAATTTGGTCCAACACTCTTATCACCATAATAAAATCTTAATTTCCCTACAAATGGGTGAAGTGTTCACCCAAAACGTCAAACATACTAGTGATAACACACAACTTTCCAGAAGATTTCATCTACATCATAGATAACGTCTCCAAGTTCTTGTAGTTGGTATTTAATTTCAGATACCTTCATGAAAGATGAAGTTATCCCTTCTTCCCTTGATATTTTTATTTTGTGTAGTTCGGTTCTCAAAGATATGATTTCTCCTGCAGTGCTTACAGAAAAAACTCCACCAATATGTCATAAATATCCTTCGTTGTCTTCAACTTTGAAACATAAGGGATGAGAGAATCCTTGATTCATTTTATGAGGATCCTTTGGGCCATTATTTCTCCTTTGATGTACTTTTATAGAGATTGATATTGCTCTTGTGATGGTTTAGCGATTGAGCCCTTAACATATTCAATAAATTCATTCTCCCTGAGAATTAAATCAATTATCTTTTTCCATGCAACATAGTTTATCTGCGCCTAGATCTAACAGTTCTACCTTGTCCTTGCTGATTTGCTTCGCATCGCAACAAAAATAGCTTTCCTGTCAAGTCTTAACGCTAAACCATAAAATCTATGATTTGCGATGTGCGCTTGGTTGCTTCGCCGACACGTGTCCACTTCGCAAATTCAAACATTTAACTTTGTGATGTAATCTGGACCATCGATCTTGCTCGGATCTTTGCGATTTAATCCTCGCTATCTGTTTCCCTTCCTTTGGAAATCTTCTAAAGGATTTTCTACCTTAGTCTTTTCTCTGTTTTCTTTGACCACCGCTACTCTACATCTTTGCTATCCTTCCTGAAATTTATTCAATCTTTAAAAGCGTTGATATATCCTGAGCTTGTTCTTTTGGCTATTCATATAACCATTACACTGTCTCAAGCTTGAATACAAAACACCCTCTGTATTTTCTTCTCCAAATCTTGAATTCGTATTTCTTCTCGTTCTCAGCCTGCACACAATTATTATCTACACTTGTTTGTTTTCACATAACATCAACAAATTAAATCCCGGACTGGAATCTTACAGATTCTACCCAACCACTAAGTCTTATTCACTCAGAAGACTTATTCATTCATTGAGCATTTATCATAATTCATACCACAGTGGTTTATTACACAGGAACCATTTTAGCTCGTTACGGATCACTCAACTCGTAAACAAGACACAACACAATCATATGAATTCAATTTTCTCTTTAATCAACAAATGTACAGATACATTAAACTGATTACAATCAAACATTGCATGTTTTTCTTTTACATGGCCCTCATTTCTTCAACAAAACCTTCTCAATTCTCAGGCTTCTCCTCTCTACAGAACCCTCTCTGCTCTCGGGCTCTCTCTCTACAGGCTTACCTCTACCCATTGAAAGTATATCCTTTAAATCTTTATCAAAAAATTCCTAAATTTTAGCAACTAACTCCTATAATTAGAAACCCATACTTAACTCTATTTATGACTCATTCACTAACTCCTCCAGTCATCCCTCCATCTCAGGGATTTGTTACATAGTTCAGTATGACTAAGCTCTTTGACTAATGAGTCAAGACTATCTAGAACCTTCTAGACTAATACTTGTGAACTATGAAGTTTTTAGAAGAATTTACAATGATTATACAAAGAAAATGTCCCTCATGGACCAATGTCAAGACCTTAGCCTTGAATTACATTAAAAATTTAACTTGAGGCCAGATGCTCCTGTATCAGGGCCTCACTCAAGTGATTTGAATTCCTCCACATAATTACTAGCATTCCCACAATAGCTCGCGAATAAATGGAGAGGGTTACCTTTATCATCCCAAAATATGCCACCAAACCTAAAAGGCCCATGATTTCCTTTAGAAGCCCCATCAAATTTGAGCTTAATGAAGCCTTGTTGGGGGATTAAGAAGGTTGTTAATGACGATACTATCCCACAAGGATGCTGAGAGATGTATGAAACCACCATGTTTTGGGATATTTCCAAATATCTTAGGATACAGACTTCCTCGCCTTCTACCTTCCAATCATCATCAACCCATTTCCTTGTCAATATTGTCTCTTTTATGTTATGCTTCATCTGTTTCCAAATACCATCCCATATGCTTCTTAGATTCTTGAATACAATTATATTGTGTTCTTTCCAAATTTTCCACAGAAGGAAACCCAAGACTAAGGCCCAAGCCCATTCATATTCGGTTTTTAAAGAGATAAGAGAACCAATACTCCATTGCTTCCCAATGGCTATTAGGGGATCGATCTAGGTAACCAAAAAGGTTGTGGAGTCAGGACCAAAGAGTTTCCTTTTTTGTTCAAGTGTTAAATAAATGATTGATGCTTCCTCCTATTGTTGGAATATGATGCAAAATGATGCTCATTTATAAAAAAATCTCTTCAAGAAGTCCCAGGTTAGGAGTATTCATCGAACAATTAACCATAAGAAGTTCTCTACGTTTGACCACAATCTCCTTGCCCAAATCTAGGTTTTTTTTTCTTGTGAAAATTGATCCTCGTTCCAATGTTCTTGGGTTTTCCATTCGCACCATTGATCCTGAGAGGAAAATTATTTCCAAAAAACCACAACCATGATTCCCCCAACCTCTATGGTGTAATATTTGAGACATATTAGTTCCTCCCCGTTATCTAGCCTTGGGAATTGTTTCCAAGAATCCTCCCAAAATTGGCAGTACTCCCATCTCTGATTTCCCAAAACAGATGATATTGAATAAAGAAAGTTTGTTCCATTGCTAAATTCCATATTAATGACTCGTATGGGAAGTTATTTTTCTGCACTTTCTCAGCTTGTGTGGAGACTAAGCTATATTTCTTGTTCCATATTTGTTTCCACAACTCTTGACCTCCCTAGATCCATTACCACCAAATCTTAGCACCCATGATTTTATTAAGTGTTTCTAGATCCCTCAAACCAATAACACCCCACCATTTTGGAAGGCCACCTTCTCCCATGACATAAGCATCCATTTCCATGCTTTTTGGGCTTCTTTCCATAAGAAATTCTTGAATTTGGAAATAATGTCTTTATACAACTCTTTCAGCACCATAAGCACTAACAATTGATATATTGGGATAGCGTGAAGGACAAAATTTAGTAGAATAGTTAGAATAGGGAGATTTGATGCCATGAATATCCAATTATCTAGCTGCTTAGAGATCTTTTCCTTGATCTCTGACCAGTATTAAACCCACAAAGAGTTTGTCACCAGAGGAATGCCAAGGTATTTGGCTAGTAGGGAATATAAATGAAAACCAATATTTCTCGCTAGGTTCCTTTGTACCAACTTGTTGGTATTGAAGAAATACATGTTGGGTTTCCCCCCATTAATAATACTATTGGAATCCACTTGGAATACTAAGAGGATCTACTTAAAATCCTATATCACCTTAATGGTTGGTTCTTTGAATAACATAATATCATCCACAAACTATTGGTGAGTGATGGATAAATCATTACCCCATAGCAGTAAACCTATGATAAATCCCTGATCTACTGCACTTTGATATATCTCCCAACTCCCTCAACAAATAGAATAAATAAGAAAGGGGAGATAAGGTCTCCTTGACGAAGGCCTCTAGACATTCTGAAGGTGTGAGAAGGTGACCCATTCAATAGTATAGAAAATAAAGGGGTAGATATTAAAGAATGGATCCAATGGATCCAATTAGGAGAGAAACCAAAAGCTTCCAGAACACTAAGCAAGGATCTCTAATTCAATCTTTCATATGCCTTGGACAGGTCTAGCTTAATAACCATGCCTAGTTTCCTACTATTTTTAAGAAAGTGAATGATATCATGAGTCATGGTAATTCCATCCAATATTTTTCTACCCTCGACAGAACCTGCTTCCTCCATATTTTTGAGGTGCTTTAGCAATTTATTAATCCACTTCACGATGATTGAGGAGATGATATTATATATTACATTACATAGAGAAATAGGTCTAAAAATACTAGTCATACTGGAGTTGTTATTCTTTGTGATCAATGTAAGAAAGGTATCATTAAGCTATACCATACCTGTTGGGTGCTTCTCGACCTCTCTATTGAGGCGTGTACTTATTTACCAATGAATAGACAACAAGCCTTAAAAAAATAAGTTGTGAAGCCATCCGGGCCCAATGCTTTGTTGTTGGGAATCTCTTTGCAGATAACTTCTTCAAATTAATTGAAGGATATTTCTCACATTAATGCTTTATTCCGTTATGGAATAATCAGTTTAGGGATGTGCTTAGTAATCCTTGATATGGTAGCCTACCTATTTGACATGTCTTCTGAAAGGAGTTCTTGATAGAAGGAGACCAATTATTCCTTGATGTCCCCATGCTCAACTAGCCTAGAACCTTCCCTTGAAGTCAAGCAAACGATCTTGTTATGATTTCGGTGCTTGATAAAATATTGGTGGAAGAAACAAGTGTTCTCCTTACCCTCCCTCAGCCACTATACTCTCAAATTTTCACACCAAAGGGTCTCCTCATGTTTCCTTCAAGATTCATGTTCATGGATCAACTTGCCTTCCTCCTTAATTAGGGGTTTTTTACTTCCTTATCTAATAATGGTAGTTTGAAGTTCTTCCACACGCTCCTCTAGTTTGTGCTTTTCCTAGAAGATATTAAAAAATTCCACCCAGTTCTAGAGTTTTATTCTTAGTTTTAACTCTTTTAGCTTAAGCTAGAAGGTCTGCATAAAACTACCCCCTTGGACCAAAATCTCTTGCCAACACTCCAACTTAGGAAAAAAATCCTAATTTTTGAGCCATAAGCTATCAAATTTGAATGACCTATTACAAGGGACCATTTTAAAGTTGAACTCTAATATTATGGGCCAATGATTAGATCTCATGCTTGGTAGGATTGCAGCCTCCATAAATAATTATCTGACACAATGATCCTCTGAGAGAAAAAAATGGCCTAACTGACATGCTACGTGATACTGGTCACCGCGATTCATTGACTGTGTCGACATATACAATATTTAACTCTTTCATATGTTCTTGGAATAAAAGTGATAGTTCCAAACATCAAATTCCACCCTTTTTCTCTTCCAAACTACTAATAATGTTAAATTTTCCTTTAGTGATCCAATAATCCCCCTAAAAATATCTCTAAATGGCCCTCAATTCATTAAGAAACCCTTATATTCACCCTGGGGTTGGAGGTCTATATACCACAGATAACCATATCAAGTCCCCGAACCCTAAGTAGCTAAACCTTCCAGATAAGATGTTAGGGCTTGCAATCCAGTCCTAGAATGGGACCCATTGAGGATCCTAAATCACTGTGATGCCACCAACACTCCTCTTGAATCTAAGGACATAGATTCACTTCCTTTCCAGCATATTCTCATAATTAATTATATACTCAGTTTATAAATCTTAGTTTCTTGGAGAAGTACTATCTCTGGCTTTTCCTTCTCAATTCTAGATCATAAATATCTTTGCTTACCAGTATTGTTTAGACCTAAAATATTCCAGGAAGAAAATTTCATGGAGCAGTTAAGGATGTTCGATGGAGATACTTTGTGATCTTGTTGATCTAACCTGAATTTTCCTGGAATTCCCCTGCTTCACAAAGTAATTCTCTTGTCGTCTTATGCAATTTACTACTGCAATTAATGGAAATTTTCTCCTTGGGCTTATGTGCCTAGGACATCCCTTTCTTCCCTACATTCAAAGTTGTAAATCCTCCCTTGGATTGAACATTGTTCCTCCACCAGTGTCCGTATAAATGGAGGAAATGTTGTATTTGTTCTACCAGAATCTCCTTTGCCTCTATTCTTACCCATGTGCAAAGAAACTCAAGAATTTTCTTCTCATCTGCATTGATATTATCTTGTTGATCTTAAACTCCCAGGATTGAGATTGTATTTGCAAGTAAATAGCTAAGATATAAGTTATCTATTGGTTCCTCTGTGGGTTTACGCTTCAAGGGTTTATCACCTGTCGTGCTAGATTTTATCTTTGATTTCCATTAGATGTTCCTCATATTTATCCTCCACAACTTCACCATTTTTCCCCTCCTAGTTTATAATTTCAAATGGATTTGTGTTAGTATCCACTTAGAGCGTTGCTCCCCCTTTCCCTTGAAATGGTTTTTCCGAATCAAGGTGTTTTGATTTTCCTCTATTGTAGCATACCTTTTGAAAACCCTCAGGTGTCTCTTGAGAATTTTTTTCCTACATCTCAATCAGGGTTATCAGGTAACTCCTTATTAGATGGCCATACTCATGGTAGTCATGAAATTTGAAAGGGACATGCTCTTAATCTAAATGTTGGGTCCATATATTTTCATGATATTCAAGATTGATCGGTTCCATGAGGGGTTTGGAGATATTAATGTACACACATATTCTAGCATATTATGCTTGGCTTCTCCTCCTTATGATCTTTAAATTTTTAACAAAATATCCAATGGCATTTCCAATTCATTTGAGAATGATTTTTTCCCAGAAGTAATTTGATAAAGAAAATAATTGTACCCAAATTGGGGCCACGAGGAACTACTCTTTTCTCTGGGTTGTAACATTCCTCCCTGAATCTCATGAACAGGACCATATTGTTCAGAAAATAAGGGTTTTTTTCAAAGACCATATTTATGTCTTCCAAATATATAAAAATAACAATAAAAAGTCCTTTATCCCCTAACTGCAACTCTATTGATCCCTTCGGCTTCCATTTTATTTGGATCCACTTCGCAACATCTTGTTCATTGGGCCAAATTCCCATAAACTTGCAAATCAAAGCACGATATTTCATGAAATTCCTGGATTGTTCCAGCTTGTTGTTTGGAATGAAAAAATTAGGGTTCATGGATGTTTTTGGGAGGAATTTCCAATTCAAGCAGGCTTTCCGTTGAGCCCCTAATACTTGGTTTTCCCCTTTTCTGTCGTTACCTATGGATGAGATCGTGACACCATCTATCGCCTTTGCTAATCCATTAACAATATTTAGGTAGGAGGGGGTTGCACCCCTCCCTGCGGGGCCACTCATGAGGCTAATCAAGAGTCCCAGTTAGGTGTAAAACACCCTAATCTGGTTGGTCAAAGATGTGATGACCTTTCCAACCCTTAGTATTCAGTATTCAATATTCTAGAAACACCACTTTTTTATTTAGGAGCATTTTTCCATATTATTTTACATGAAAATATAAATTTTTAGGGCTAGAGTTCTCATTTTGAGGTCAATTCTTAATAAGTAGGTAACTGTGTTTATAATCAACACATGATGGATGATGTGTCACCTAGTGGTGCTGTAACATCCCCATACTATCCCTGCTACTTTAAATGTAATTGTGATTACCACACCAGCGTGGAGGGAGCCATGATTGGCTGAAACCTTGATTAATATTTAATATTAATTAATTTGAAATTAATTTAATTAATACAATTGAAGGTTGCACTACCTTACAGATCATTGGTATGAGGGATAAATTTTTGGGTTTTAATTATTATCCCTAAAGTCGTACCCACGTCTATTGAATTAAATGAGGGGATATTTTTTATGCTAGGAAAAGTCACACCCATGGTCGGGTTGTTAATGAGATGCATCTTGGTCGAATTTCAGAGTGGGAAAACCACCACCTATTGGGAACATGAAGAGAATAAGTCAGCTAGGAAGTTCCCACTCATCCATACCAAGGGATGTATAGGCGGTGTAATTGAGAAACATCAATGCATGCCCTCACAATGGAGAGCGACAACTTTGGTAACATTATTTAGTCCATTTCACAACCCTTTCCATCCACCATCGTCCTATATCACATCCTTGCCTACCCATTCTTATTTTTAAAACAAAATCTTAATCATCCCAATCATTGTTGAGATCCATGGAATTATATCAAGGTCCTCTCAAAACTCTAGTTCCTTCATGTTAGTTTCCAAACGCAAGTCCATGATTACCCACTCACTAACGAGGGTGCTATTTCCCATCTCTACTGGGAAGGAAGAGTATGAATTCAAAGTGCATGCCCGAGTGTTGAGTACTGGATGCTTCTATTTTCTATTGAAACCACCTGCAAAATCCTCAGACCTTAGATTTGGTTCGGGGATGGTCAGTTGCAAGAGAATTCACAGTGAAAACTAGCCTGCGGTTGGGAGGAGTGTGGAAGTCTCTCCATTAGTTTCTCGACAAATTATTCATATAATTAACATGTCCCATGTTGTTTTGATTTTATGAATACTGAGTGATGCCTATTGTAATAACTAGTGTATCTTTGTAACTATGTGAGATATGATGGTATGCTGAATCTTTGTCTCTCTAAATGCTTAATGGATATCTAGAGTAGGTGCTCATCATATTTGACTGTAGATGCTTACGGTCACCCAAACTTGTATATGATAATGTTTATTTAAATGATGTATTAGAACTACATCTCTCATATTCATGAATGTCGTTAGGATTATGAAATTGATAGTTGTTTAATTTGTATTATACACATTTCAAGTGTTGGGTTGAAAAATCTTCAATTTATGTACGACTAAGTGGATGTTCCTAAAATTGCATATTTTCCTTGAAACGATTGAATATTTCCTACATTCTGACTAATGATGCATGGAATAAACAACAAGTGGGTCCTTAGATTCTCTCATTTCTTGGTGTGTGTGTACCATTCAAGTTTTAACCCAAAGATTTGTAATTTGAAACACCAGTTAATTGCAAGTAATGTACAATACGACACGACAAAGGAAGGTTGTAGCATATATATATATATATCTATATATATATATGCTGTATATTTTTATGTGTATTTATATATATATATATATATATATATATATATATATATATATATATATATATATATATATATATATATATATATATATATATATATATATATATATATATATATATATATATATATATATATATATATATATATATATATATATATATATATATATATATATATATATATATATATATATATGCTACAAAATTCCTTTTTCATGTCGTATTTACATTACTTCCAATAATATATATATAAATACGACATGAAAAAGGAAGTTTGTAGCATATATATATATATATATATATATATATATATATATATATATATATATACTACAACTTTCCTTTTTAATGTCATATTTACATCACTTCCAATAATATATATGCTACAACCTTCCTTTGTCATGTCCTATTGTACATCACTTCCAATTAACTGGTGTTTCGCATTACAGTATTTGGGTTGAAACTTGAATGGTTATTAGTGTAGCCCCTTATTACTATTGTAGTCTCTTATTGTTATTATTGTAGCCCCCTTATTGTTATTTTTATATCCCTGTAACCCCCATATTGTTATTATTGTTCCCTTACATTATTATTCTTAGGTCGGCTAGGATTATATCGTGACCACATGGAAACCTATATATAGAAGGAGGTTTTGTCATTTGTATCATCCAAGAAATGTTCATTTATGTAATGTATTGGAGGTCTCCCCCTTGAACTGGCTAATTTATTAGGCGTTGATCTCTCTTTTCTTCTATTTTTGGAGTTGGTTTCATAAAATTTGGTATCAGGGCTTTGGATTATAAGGTTTCGTTGATCTAAACAGGACATCGTGGAATTTTCGCTATAAATTTTTTTCTACGATGGTTTAGAAACTGAAATTTTTACAGAGCGAAGCCGCAATCTTGAGGAACATTGTGTACAAATTTTAGATCTTGGTTCGCAATATTTTCAGAGATATGATCTGTGTAAGTTAGGATTTTTTTAGGCTCCCGAATTTCACCTAAACAGGTCATCGTGGCATTGTTGCTATAAATTTTTTTATGCAAAGTTTTAGAAGTTGAAATGTTTACAGAGAAAAGAAAAAATTCTGAGGAACTTCCTGTAAAAATTTCAGATATTGATTCACAACATTTTCGGAGATATGATTTGTGGAAGTTAGGGTTTGTTCAGGCTCTCAAATTTCATCTAAAAGAGGTGACCTTGGGAAATTCGTCATAACTCTCTCTCTAAGCATTGGATTGGAATTACATAAAAAGTGGCCGCAAGTACATGGACTGTAGTTTACTTTGTATCAATTTGAGAGCTGAAGGAGGAAACAATGAGACATGGGACGTCGTACAAGTGCACTTTACTGAAGTAGTCCATAATTAGGTCATTGTGGGAGATTTGACATAATTTTACCTTGAAGTATCCATATCAGGCCAGAACTGTGACATTCAAAAGAAGATTCAAAGGGCTACTACAGGACCAAATTTCATATATTGAAGATCCAAAATTACAGAGATAATTCAGTTTCAATATCGAGCTCCTCAAACGCAAGAAAAAGGTTTGCATTTTTTCAAATTGCATAAGTCTTGTTTGAAAAATCAGTTTTAAGTAATTCCGAGGGCTTATTGAGCATAGTATTGGGTTCTAAAATGCCCCCTAAAAATAATTCAACACCCATTAAGCCCTCAGAATACTCTACTATGAATCATGAAGATGAAGAATTGCAACATGATCTATCAAAATTACAAGAGCAAGTGCACCAAATTTCGCTCTTGCAAAGAGCAACAAAAAATGAAATGGAAGTTTTGAAGAAAGGCGTGGAAGCAAAGATATATGGTTTGAATAAAGGCTTGGAAGCTAAGATGGATGGCATGGAAGCTGGCATGGAACCTAAGATGGATGACATGGAAGAAAAAATGAAAGACAACATGGAAAACATGAAGAATGATCTAAACAGACATGGAAGGTTTGACAAAGTTGATACAAGAAATGTTTCCTAATGCTGAAAATATAGTAGAGGAAACTCATGATGAGAACAAAATAAATGTTAATCGTGATTTCATAAACTCTAATGTTGGATGGAAGAACCACCATATTACAAAATGGATATGAGGAAGATTGATGGCAAGGATCCCGTAACATGGATACTACAAATGGAGCAATATTTTGATCTCAATAACGCCATTGCAAATTTACATTTAGAACAAAATACATTTGTATGGTATCGATGGCTTTGCTCCCATAAAAAAATTGTCACTTGGTCAATTTTTTATGGAGGAAATGATAGCACATTGAGGACTTCCAAAAATTGAATATAAGGGTAACTGATATTCCAAAGGAACACAAGGGCGATGCCTTCATAGGGAATTTAAAGGATAACATCCAACCTGAAGTTCGCGTTTGGGAACCTGATTCATTGGAGAAGGCATTCAAGTTGGCAAGAAAAATTGAATGTAAAATTATGGCGACAAGGAATCCTACCACTCACATCTATAAAGATGGAAGTGTTGCTACTCCTAGACTTCCAAAACCTACAAGGTTGACACGACAACAATTGGAAAAAAAAAAGAGAAAAAGGGATTTGCTACAGTTGTGATAGAAAATACACTAAAGGTCATAAGTGAGTTAAGAAGAAATTATTTTACATATATTATGAAGAGGAGGAAGAAAATGAACAAGAAAATTCAAAAGAAGAGGATATACACCAGGAACCAACCCTAGAAGAAGAAGAAATGAGTCTGACCATATCGTGTAATGCATTGGCAGGAATTACCACTCTTCAAACCCTCAAGATAGAAGGACATGTCAAGAAGAAAAAGGTAATAGTGTTGATTGATTCAGGTAGTACCCATAATTTTATTCATTGTAAGGTAGCCAAGGAATTGAATTGCTTCCTATACCCAGCACCAGAATGTCAAGTGATGGTTGCAAATGGAGGAACTGTAAATTGCTCTGAAAAATGCCATAATATCAAGCTAACCATTGGGGAATATGTATTGAATAGTCCAATGCTTTCCATTCCAATGGGAGGTGCCGATGTTGTACTAGGAGTACAATGGTTACAATCTTTGGGGACTGTAGCTTTTAATTTTCAAGAACTTTTCTTGAAATTTGTTTCCGAAGGAAAGGAAATCAAATTACCGAGTGTCACAGGGAAGCCGGGAAAGATAATAAGCTCTAATTTTATGACAAAGATTTTGAAGAAAGAACAACTAGGTGTAATTGCACAATTATGCTCATTAGAAGTTCCAACATCAAAATCATCTATTTCTCCAGATCTCCAAAAAGTCTTGGACAATCATTCCAAGGTGTTTAAAAATCCCAAACGACTCCCACCTATTCGTGATCATGATCATGCTATTAATTTGATTCCAAGAAGTGTTCCTCCAAACATCAGGCCTTACAGATATCCTTATGTCCAAAAGAGCGAAATAACGTATGATTGCATAAATGTTAGAGGATGGTATAATTCAACCTACTCAAATTTATTTCTCTGCTCCAGTAGTATTGGTGCACAAGAAGGATGGATCAGGCGCATGTGTCTGGAATATAGGGAGCTCAATAAGCTCACTATTAAAGATAAATTTTCCATTCTTGTGACTGATGAATTATTGGATGAATTACATGGCACAATTAATTTTACCAAGTTGGATATTCGTTCATGATATCATCAAATTAGAATGAAGGCTGAAGATATTTCAAAAACAACATTTCGAACTCATGAGGGTCATTATGAATTTTTGGTCATGCCTTATGGCCTTACCAATGCACCTTCTACATTTCAAGGGTTGATGAATTCCATTTTCAAACCCTTAGAAAATTTGTGCTAGTATTTTTTGATGATATACTAATCTACAGCAGGTCTTGGAAGGATCATGTTGAACATGTTGACAGGGTGCTCAAACTATTGCAGGAGAAACAATTATATGCAAAAAACATCTAAATGTTTCTTTGGAGTACAAGAGGTGGAATATCTGGGTCATATTGTATCTCACGAGGGTGTTAAAGTAGACCCTAACAAAATTAAAGCCATTAAGGAATGGAAAGTCCCCACAACCATAAAGAAGTTGCGAGGATTTCTCGTGTTAACAGGGTATTATCGCAAGTTTGTTAAGAATTATGGGAGAATAGCAGCACCTCTAACAACATTATTGAAGAAAGATGCATTTTCATGGACTCCCGAAGCAACTAAGGCCTTTGAACATCTTAAAGAGGCAATGTGCCTAGCACCGGTCTTAGCTACGCCAGACTTCACAAAAACCTTTATTGTGGAATGTGATGCCTCAGAAAATGGAATTGGTGCGGTTTTAATGCAGGAAGGAAGACCCATTGCTTTTGAAAGTCGTCCAATCAAAGGAAAGTATTTGCATAAACCTATTTATGAGAAGGAAATGTTAGCAATACTGCATGCACTAAAGAAATGGCGAACTTACCTAATGGGAAGACACTTCAAGGTAAAAAATTATCATGATAGTCTTAAACACTTTTTGGAACAAAGACTATCTTCAGAAGAGCAGCAAAAATGGGTCACAAAGATGTTGGGTTATGACTTTGAAATCATCTACAAAAAAGGGAAGCTAAATGTTGTTGCAGATGCACTCTCAAGAGAGGATGAAGAGGTGGAAGCATTGCTTTGTGACATTTCTATTATCCAACCAGATTGGATAACTGAAGCAAGGGATGAATGGAAGAAAGACGAAGAAGTGTGGACACTCATTCAAAAGTTGAAGCAAGATCCTAGTACATCTGATACATTTAGTTGGAAAAATGATTCCTTATGGTACAAAGATCGCTTATATCTTTGTAAGAATTCCCAACTAAAACAAAAGATTCTTCTGGAATTGCACACTTCTCCTTTAGGAGGACACTCAGGATTTTTAAAAACTTACCACAGGGTGAAGAAATAATTTTTTTGGGATGGCCTTAAATCTGATATTCAAAAGTTTGTGGCAGAATGTTTGGTTTGCCAGCAGAATAAAGTTGAGACAATTAAGACCCCGGGACTTCTACAACCTTTATCCATTCCAAGTCAACGTTGGGAGGATATTTCAATGGATTTTATCACAGGTTTACCTAAGTCTGAAGGAAAGAGTATCATCATGGTGGTAGTTGATAGACTTACCAAGTATGCACACTTTTGTGCATTATCTCATCCATTTAAAGCAAGTACAGTTGCTACTGCATTTATGGAAACAATTCAAAAGCTACATGGAAACCCAAAGATTATGGTAAGCGACAGAGATCCCATTTTTACTGGATATTTTTGGACGAAATTATTTTCTTGTTTAGGTACTCAACTAGCTCATAGCTCATCTTATCATCCTCAATCTGATGGTCAAACTGAGATAATGAACAAATGTTTGGAAGGATATCTTCGTTGTTTTGTATCTGATAAACAAACATAATAGGTCAAGTGGTTACCTCTGGCTGAATGGTGGTATAACTCTTCCTTCCATACTGCAGCAAAAATACCCCATTTATGGCACTTTATGGATATCATCCACCATCCATCACATCATATTTAAGAGAAAATTCTAAGGTGTAAGCAGTGGAATATTGCATCGAGCATCTACAACAAGTTCTCCAACTCTTAAAGGATAACCTCAATTTGGCACAAAATAGAATGAAACAATAGGCATATCAACATTGCAGAGAGAGAAGTTTTGATGTAGGAGACTGAGTGTTTTTACAGCTACAACCATACAAACAAATGTCTCTCAAGCAAGCTAAGAAGGATAATAAATTATTTCCAAAATACTATGGTCCTTACAAGGTGTTGCAAAAGATTGGTACTATGGCATATAAATTGGAGCTTCTTGCTTCTACGCGAGTGCATCTAGTTTTCCATGTTTCGTGCTTAAAGAAGGATATAGGTGACAAAATTCCAGTTCAAACAATATTGCCAGAACTTGATGATGAAGGAAAAATCATATTGGAACTTGAAACAATCATGGAAACAAGAACTCGACAACTACGAAATCGATCAATTTCAGAGTATCTCATCAAGTGGAAGAACTTACCCATTGAAGATTCTACATGGGAGGATGAGATTGTTATACAGAAGCATTCATAAGGACAACACTTTTTTGAAGGAGGGGCATGTTAGGTCCCCATATTACTAGTGTAGTCCCTTATTGTTATTAGTGTAGCCCCATTATTGCTATTGTTGTACCCCTGTAACCCCCATATTGTTATTATTGTTCCCTTAATTTATTATTGTTAGTTCGGCTAGGATTATATTGTGACCCCATGGACCCCTATATATAGAAGGAGGTTTTGTCATTTGTATCATCCAAGAATTGTTCATTTATGTAATGTATTGGAGGTTGCCCCCTCGAAGTGGTTGATTTCTAAGGTGTTGATCTCTCTTTTCTTCTATTTTTAGAGCTGGTTACATAACAGACAACTTTCATATAGATATCTTTTGTAAAATATCTCATTTCATTCTTGATTTAAAATTTGAATGATTTATGTTTTTTTGGTCTAAACCAATATATTCGACTATTTAATTATGCCTTGTCATAATGACGTTGATATATAAAAAGATCTATGCACATATATGTATTAATTAGGGTTGTTCCCTTTTTGGATCACTTTCATAGAGATATCTTATGCAAACTAGCTCATTTCATTCTTGAATTAAAATTGGAATAATTTATGTTTTTTTGGTATAAATCATTACATTCGACTATTTAATTATGCCTAGTCATAATGGCATTGATAGATACCCAAGATCTATGCAAATATATGTATTAATTGGGTTGTGCCCTTTTCAGATCACAATAATGTTGTTTGGGAATTTGAAATCACCTACATATTCGTGCATGATTGAGTTCATATATATATGGAGTTGTTTTTAATGCGATTTTTTTGAGTTTCTGGTGGATTTTCTCACCAAATTTGGTGGAAAAAATTGAGGTTAAATGTTAATCCATGTTATTTAAACTGTTTTTTTGACAGCATATATGGATTCAACACCCTAAAACACTAGTAGGGCACTTCAATTGTGAAAATTTTACCCATCAAACTTATGATTTCAATTAATTCCTGCAAGATTTTATACAAATTGCATTGGAAAAATCCACAAGAAAATTTTCAAAAAATCACATTAAAAACTTGTATATAAAGACCCATTCATAGTTTGGGTGATTACTCCCACCCATATATTCATGCACTACCAAATTATTAAGCATAGTAAGGTCGTGTGTCACTCCATACCAATTCTTTTTGTATAAGTAATTGAGGTTTCGATGTGGACCTTGAGTCATTAAGCCTCTGCTCTTGCTTGGCTCTTAATCATCAAAGAATCACATGTAGTTTTCAGGCCTTTATTAAATTGGTATTTGAAAAAAAATGAGCAAATGGAAGAGGGTAGATGGCCTAAGGTTGTGTTTAATGACAGATTGTGCAAAAGAAAGAAGACTTGGATGCGGCAAAATGACAGATGGTTTAGTATATGGGGTATTTGATTGAGCATGTGTCCTACAAACAGTAAAGAGATAAAAACTTTTGTCATGGATAAGTTCCACAAATGTACTTGGGAGAAAGAGCCAGGGAGAAAGAAGAAGTACTACATTGAAGAGTTTAACACCACTCATAATCATCAGCAAAAAGCGTACATAGGGGTCAATATTTCTTGGAGATCTAAAATTCGTATTGCTCAATTAAGGACTAATTCTCATCAACTCCGTTGTGAAACAGGGCACTACAAAGGCCAAATTGAATGTGGGAGGAAAGAGTATGTATTTTTTTCTCTTCCAGAAAAGTGGAAACATAAAAACATTTCACTTTAGAATGTGAGGCCTTCAAAGACAGCAGGGAAAATTATGCAGGTGTAGGTATTTGGCAGCTAGCTCTTGGGATAATCTATTCAGCGGAGAGTTTGTTGAGAAGCTGGGAGCGTTTATTGTAAAACCCCACAGGAAAAAGGTTGAATACAAGAGCCAGATGGAGAATCAATCGGTCCCATGAGCTATTTTTAGCCTCGTGGACGTTGAAAATACTTTCTTTATTTCTTTCTATAGCCCTCACAATGAGTAAAAAGACCACACATACATATTCTCTTATATTTATTAGTTTTTCTATTTATTTATTTTTATTGTTTTTACCTTTGATTATGTTTAAATAAATATTATATTATCTAGGTTTATTATTATTTTATTATATATAGTTATTATTTTCGTAACGTTCATTTTTCTTGTATATTATCTAAGTTTATTATGACCATTATGCATCTCAGCGGTATATATAGAGGTTTTTGGACCAGCATGATCATTATTCTCCCAATGATGAACTACACTTATTCTCTCAGTGATGAACTACACTGAGTAGTTCAAAACACCTAGGCTCTTAAAAGTATAATGTGATTTTCCGAATTTTTTTTGATCTAATAGATACATATCACAAAAGTCTACTCTCTCAAACTATATTATAATCCAAAATTAATAGACTAGGATCTCTAATCCAAGATTAATGGACTAGGATCTATAGATGGTACAACATGTATATAATGTAACAATAAAACATAATGAAACGTTAATCTCGTTTACCTAGTTTTAATTTTTATGGAAAAAATCTTTATATATATAGTCTCTAATTATCAATATATATTTTTATTTTTTTTTAAGTTTTAAGAATTAAATTTACAGATATATATATAGTCATTATCCATGTATTATTTTTTTTTTTCTTAAGAATTTATTTACAAATAATTATCTATAGAGGATTAAAACCTATTAGTTAAAACCTAGTAGAGAATGATCTATCCTTTATTGCATCAAGTGAGAGGATTGAACTCGACCGACGTTACCAAGCTCGGAGTAGACCCCACCGGGGTCTGGGCCTGCGGATGTTGTTTCCGTTATTGGTGGAAGTGAGTTGTGGTGCGTTAGGCTTTATTTTTTTATATGGTGAGTAAACTTTGACTTGTTCAGTTTTGTGCAATGCACCTTGCCCAAGTCACATGGTGGGTTAACTTAAAAGCCTATACCCTCTCTCTTTTGTTTTTATGCAATGACCACCTTGGAAGGAGCCTTCATCTTTTGTAGTGTTTCTATCACAGAAGATTTCCTCGTGGTTTTCATGAACACTAATTCCCTGACTTTAACTTTCACATGAGAGCTGGTTATTGTTTAATAGGAATGATACATGAATGGCGTCGGATAAATTTATATATATAATTAATTTTTGAAATAATTTAAATTTAGTTTTTGAATTAACTTATTAATTAGAAGTATAATAATATTGTAATTAACTTGATATTATTTGAGAATTGGTTTGCTATTTTGATAATAACAATTTATTATTATTTTTTGGCTTAATAGGTATATATTTTAAAAAGAAAGGTAATAAATCTCTGTTCAACAAAAGAATTAAAATAAACGTAATTATATATATTAGTTTATAAATGCTTAAAAATTATAATTGATGTTGCGTCCAAGTTATTTGGTTTCTAACTTAACATTTAACATATTGTTATCAAATTGTAGATTTTGCTGATTTTCAAATGTGTAAATAGATTTAACACCTTGAAAAACTTTTTGGACATTCAAATTATACAGATTAAACAACTTAAACTTAAGTTTTTAAAAATATTTTCCAGATTTTTGTAAAAATTAACTAGAAAGAATAATGTAAAAAATATCATTTCATCTCTAAATTGAACTATAAATACCTTAAAGGACATGAAATAATTTTAACATATTATATATATATATATATATATATATATATTCTCCAACTTCCCAGTAATGTAGAGTTTAATGCAAGCAAAGTGGCATATGCCCACTTATGATTAATGTGACTAGAGTAATGTGGTGGATTGTTGGTCAACGACATCTCCATGTCGACCAAATCAAGGATCACATAAGTGCCACATGGCATGTTAACATTGACAAGGTCAATAGATCAAGTTTTCTTTAAACATAAATTTTAATCAAATAACACCTTTATAACCTTAGTGCATTATTAGACATTGATAAATTGGACTTAGAATATAGAAAACATCTTCCACAACTCACATTATTACGAGGAGGTGATAGGTAGTGTTATAGGTGGCACCAAGAGGAGTAAGTATATATATATATATATATATATATATATATATATATATATATATATATATATATATTTTTTTTTTTTGTTTTTTTTCTTTTTTTTCTTTTTGGATGTCATATGGCTCATGCTCTTATGGTGTCTCTACTCTATTTGACGTGACCAAGGTCTCACACCTACATCACACTCCAACACATCATATGTCTATGAGAATCTATCTAATTTCTTATACAATAATTAATGGCCCGTTTGGGTGGTGATTTTAGTGGTGGTGTCTAAAAACACTGTTACTACTGGCTAGCAAGATGACTTAATATGGAGCTTTTTGGCCTTTATATAGGCTACATTAAACACAAATACAGTGACCAAAACCATGGGAGTCCATATCCCTGGAGCCCAAAAACCACTGGTAACTTGACCAAGACAAATTTACCTAAACCACCCTAACAATCCCCCTTAAACTTGACTCTCAGAGTTTGACCTAGTGCCCATATTAACACCAAGTCAAATTTACCTAAACCACCCTAACAATCCCCCTTAAACTTGACTTTCAGAGTTTGACTTAGTGCCAATCATTAACCATCTCACACATGAGATCTCACATTCTCCCAACAAACTAGGATACCAGTACATTTGCCACCTTAGTACCTCTCCAAGTGATCCATTCCACAACTTGATAACTCCATGCACCACTACACTGCAAATATGCAGCAGCAAACTTTTAAGACCTTACAACATTGCAACTTCTTAAAGAAATGCCTTAAACCAATATCCTTAAAAGGTTCACACACTTGACATTAACTCCTTCACTCAATACCACTCCATCTTAGGTTGATATCCATACAACCACTCTCTCATATTTTATATCTTTCCTGATCCACACCTTACCTTAACATGAATTTCAGGCTACTGACCTCTCTCCTTATATCTCATCTATCCATTATTTTCTAGCCTTGTCAAATACCAGTCTAACATTCACACTGACTGTAAGGCCTCTAAGTTTCATCATGGGCATCATTTCCATATCCTCCGTATCATTTCCGTATCCTTTCACAATGCATGACTCTCAAGATTTGTGTCTCTCTCCCGACATGGGAGATCCTCAACCTAAGTTGTAACAGGGACCACTATGGCAGCCATTGCCGCAATAATCCCTTGATCGTTACCAGATCTTGTATACGGCCCTTCTCGTATCCAGCACTTTGTATACGGCCCTTCTCTGAAAACCACACAGCTGCCATACTATCCTGCGCCTGCACTCAGAACCCAAATGACCATTATTACTGGCTATAGGCTATGTTAATGGTGCACGCCTCTCCTCGATCAACCAAATTCTCATGCTCACGCTTCCTGAACATGAAATCACTCTCAAACTGACCTAATTTTGGCGAATCACATTTCCTGCAGTCGCTTGCTATCCCAACTTTCTCACAGCTGCTCAATACATTTTCCTTTTCAACTACTTCTCGACTGTTACCTTCGTTTTCCCCTTTATTTCCCAAAAACTACATATGTTCAACCCGGAAGGTTGTATGCACATATTAAGGGCTGTCTAGAGGCTATTTCTGCGATGGTCTCTGGAGATCTGGTATGACTGGAGGCTTGGTTGCGGAGGGATATGGTGCAGTATGAGTGCACATCAGAATTCGAGGAGCAAGGAAATTATTTTGCGTGTACGCGATAGGGAAGATGGTGGACATGAACTTCGGCTCAAGAAGGTTGGCCTGCAACTCTTGGTTGGAAGGATTGCCCGCTTCCTAACAAGGAGGAGTGTTGAACTGTCAAGAACGTCTGAGCAGTGAAGTTGCGTACCGTGTGCGAAGTGCGGCTGTGTGTGTAATGAAGTCATGTTGCTTTGAAAGATGTTGTAGTGTTGCGTGGGAGCGTTGAATGCCTAATGACGATGTGTGCATATTGGTTATGAAGTCATGTTGCGTTGAAAGTTGTTGTATTGTTGCGTAGTAAAGTCGAATCCGTACTGACTACGTGTGGTATTGGATATTATTTTCACATTTCCCCAATTCTATTTATATTAGATATTATGTTTTGGAATTCAAATGTGTTAAGAAAGTCATTCAACTATGACCATTTTTATGAGAAGTAGTTATAATTGACTAATTTTTCATTATTTTTGAATAATCCACTTAACACTCATTGCATCGGATGACCATTTTCATGAGAGGTAGTCATAACTCATTAATTTCTCATGATTTTTTAATAGTCCACTGAGCTCATTACATCAGGTGACCATTTCCATGAGAGGTAGTCATAGGTGACTAATTTCTCATGATTTTTTAATAGTCCACTTAGCTCATTGCATCGGGTGACCATTTCCATGAGAGGTAATCATAACTGACTAATTTCTCATGATTTTTGAATAGTTCACTTAGCACTCATTGCATTGGGTGATGCTCACATGGGTGAAGAAGTGGGATTGAAACTAGTGATGCATTCACTTGGTAACCAAGACTTCCTGGGTGGTCACCCATTCTAGAACTTCTTTGGCACAAGTTGGCTTAACTGTGGAGTTTTCCCCACAATCAAGCACACTTAGCTTGCTACCCCATTTGCAAAACCTTCTATGTTTGTTTAAAAACAATACCTCTAATTATGTGAAGTGCCACGAAAGGTTGTGGCTGCTAAGCTGACGACCCAACAAGTGCAAATTATGTTGAAATTATATGTCGAGGTATGGCTCAAGTAAGATATAGTGACAGAGTGATGATAAAGAATGAAGATGAAGGGGTAGAGTGAGAAGCTAGTGTGTGATGTGTGAATATTTTATGGATTTTGGTCCAAGGCATTTCTCGGGGAAGTTGTAAGACTTGATGTTCATGTAGATATGTTACGCAGGAGCACACATTGTTGTGAGGTTTTAAGAGTTTTCTCATGCATACATGCAGTTCACTTGCACATGGAATCAACCACTTGGATAGGTGTTAGGGTGGCAGGTGTATTGGCATCCTAGTTTGAGGGGAGAAATGTGAGATCTCAATTGTGAGATGATTAATGATTGGGACTAGGTCAATCTCCAGGAGTCAATTTTAAGAGGGGGATTGTTAAGGTGGTTCAGGTAAGCGTGAATTGGCCAAGTCACTGGTGGTTTTTGGGCTCCAGGTTTATGAGCACCAATGGTTTTTCCCATTCATCTCTGATGTAGCCTATTTAAAGGCTGAACAAACTCATGTTAAATCATCTTGTTGCTCAGTGGGCTCAAGCAAAGGTGTCTGTAGACACCACTATTTCTCTCGCTTCTCTGTGATCCTGACATGGTGGTTATTAGCACAATAAGGTCTATTGGCTTTCATATGTTTACACCAAGGGATAATTTCTCGTCGTTTGCCTGAAAGTACTTAACATAGTGGCACTTGTCGTTCCTTTTTGGTGTTTTGAGATGTTGCTCCAACCCACCTTGCCACGGGCTTGATGCCACTTTTGGCACAAATGTGGCTTTCTTTCCCACCTTCACATATCATTCCACTGCATAATATACTCCATATCAATGTAATTCACACCACAAACCACCTTGCTATCGGCTTGATGCCACCTTTGGCACAAATGTGAGTTTCTTTCCCACCTTCACAAATGTGGATTTCTTTCCCACCTTCACATATCATTCCACTACATAATGTGTGTACATTTTGCACGTCTAGGGAAATGGAATCGGAAAAACATTTCATTTTGGAATGTGATGCATTCAAAGACATCAGAGAAAGTTACGAGAATATGTTAGCATCAGTTTCTTAGCATTGTATTTTCAGCGATGAGATTGTTGGAAGGTTGGGCCAGCTCATCATCAATTTGAATAAGAAAAAGACTGATATGAAAAAGGTGAAAAGCAGACAACTCATAGTCCCATAGACTATTTTTAGTCTCGTAGATGTTAAAATATCATTTCATTTCATTTGAATCTAGCTCACACCACTTTTTCCATCTCATCCAATCACAACTTGATAAAGGGGCACAATATGTTGGTGTCTCCATAAGACAATCCTTGTGAGTTGCATGCATAAGACTTGCCACATCCCTCCTCCATTACAAAATGCATGGAAAGTTATTGTTCTATATTTAATGAAACATCCAAATTGGATTTTGTACATTTTTTATGAAGCCTATTTAAAGGCTAGAAAGATAATAAAAAAATCAAAAGTAAATTGTCTAGATGACCACTAAAACACAATAACGATATCTTTAGACACCACCATCTCTTGGTGCTATGTGATCCTAACATCTGAGATCAGAGCCAACATCTGAAATCGGAGCTAAAGGTGAATGGAGAGAACTAGAAAGCCTGGTGAGTATGAAAGTTGTATGGTGATTTGAATGTTGATTATGTGAATCTAACAAGAGAGTGGCGGAGATTGATAAGTCCAGAAAGAGAGGAGAGTCGTAGAAATTTTTGGATGGTGGCTGCAACACGTGGATTATTAGGGATAATGGTGTGTAAAGAGGAGGTTGTGAAGCTTAGAGCCATGCACTAAAGTCCTATTGTGTTGAAATTTTTTGGAAATGTTAAATGTGAAAGTGAGTGGTTGTAAGTGTGGAGTAGAAGTGACCAATGGGTGAGGAGCAGTCAACATAAGGAATAAGACACCATGTAACATACAATCAAGTAAGAGAGAAGGTTCGTTGTGAGAAGAAGCTACTCAAGGAAGGCGAAGACTATGAAGTTCAGGACTCGGCATGAGATCGTAAATGGGACTGACAGGTGGAGAGGATGGACAAATACCACTGAGAGAGAAGTTGCAATAGTATGGCGACATCGTTGCCTTTGAAGCGATGAAAGTCACGTCGAGATTTGGATGTGTTTCAGAGAATCTGTGGTGGTTGAATAAGAGTCATGATAGTTGACAGGATCAAGCTCCAAGTGACCTAGGACAAAAAAATAAGTCAAAATAGATGAAATCTCAAATACACACAATGTTCTATTAATCAAATAGAATTACATATATACATGATGTATTGTCTCAAGATAGGGAAGCTATCTTGGACGCACAATAAGTCGGTTGAGAGAATATCTCAACCTCACACCAAACTAGGAACTTGGGTATAGCTAACTCCTATTGAATAGGAACAGACTCTACACATAGAAAGAATCACAACTGAGACAAGTAGGAATTACATATTCCAACACACCCCCTTAATGACTACTTGTCTCAATATCCATCTACAAAATTTACAACTGGTCCTGTTTGGTAATTACACTGGTTTTGTTTGGCAATTACACTTTGTATCTTGTTCATGCTATTGTCGTTGTCCATATAAAGGAACGTACCGGAATGCACGGGTTCCCAACCGCTGCAACTGCCAATCTACTAGGAAGTCCTCCACATACGTGGTTCATCCAACCTCTCGATGAACTCCCCCTAGATATAAAATTTCACCTCATGGAGTCTAAAACCAATATGGCCCACCCAAGTGTATCCATCCCGCATGACACACTCCTCTAGGGTGTTAAAACTCTCTAACAGAGGGAACACATAACAAAGGGGTATGCATGCCTCTCTGGGTCTTACAACACGTACAAACAATAAGTGACATGTAGATTTGATCTAATTACAAATTGTGACTCGTGGTCATGAGTCTATTCCACAAACTCACACAAACTCAATTTTCCATTCATCCTCCAATCTCTAATGTTGTCATCTTCAATGTCATGTCTTCATTACATCTTGGTATCAAAGCCCATACAGGCCTGGACCTCGGCCCCTCCTAGGCTGAGGGAAATAAGAAAAATGTATCTTTTTTGTTTTAGTTTTTTGGTTGTCCAGGTGAGAGAGGCATACCTGGAGCTACCATTGTTGTGTGAAGTGATCGACGAGCTAGAGATTTGGCTGCTATGTTCGGCGTTCGTTGTTGTCACAGAAAATAGAGAAAGTTGTGAAAATTGTTTTTGTGGTGCCTTCGGATGGGAGGCCGAGTAGAGTGTTGATTGATCACTCTTGAAGAAGATATTTCATTCCTCAGTTATGGGTATTTATCACCACAACAATCGCAAATGATTCAGAAAGAAATTGCAAAGTTGTGTGATAAATTGTGACCACATGCTCTGGCTTTGGTTGATTCCTTTGGAATTCCTCAACCATATCTTAGTCCAATTGGATTTGATTAGATTGAATCAAATTCTGATGGACGAGCTTTCTACGGATGTGGAAGCATAGATGTGTGCGTCAGGTGTTCACATTTCCTCCTGCAAGTGCTGCTCAGATTTCTGGGAGCAATAGAATATAGAAATACATCCAGATCATTATTTCGTTGTTGAAATCGGCCTCGACTGCGATCCAAGCGGTAGAAAATACCTATTGCCCCTCAGTTTCCTCCTATACGTGATATTGAATACTGAGCTGAGAATCTCACCATGTAGATAGAGGGTCATCGATTTGCATTTATTTTTTGTAGATCGGTGAATGAAGCCGGTTTGCAAATCTGATAGAGGCCGAGATCTGTGATCCAGATTGGGCCTAATCTGGAGGAGGCTCAAGTTTTTCTGTTGGTTGGTTGACATCATTGGTTTTGTTCGAGGATCCATCTGGGAGCGAGCCCAGGTGGCTGAGTCAAATACGGCTGTCGAGTCCAACCAATAAAGATCAGCCTCCATTCGGTCATGTCACAGGGTGACAGATTCTGTGGAAGGAGAATCGTTATGGTGATGTCGTGGAAGGTTTAACCGCAATAGAAGCGTGGTGGGCATTAGCCTTGATTCCCCTGGTAGAAATTTGAAAGAGGGGTCGGAAGAGCCAGATTTGAAGAAATAACAATGTGATCTTGTGAACACTTTCTCAGTTCTCCTCTGCATTGCAGCAGGCAGATTATTTGCAACTTTTTTGTGCAGATAACAAAATAAATGATGTAGAGTTTATTCGAGTTCGTATAGTACCAAATGATTCATGGAGAGGCGATCGAGCTTCAAGTGGAAGCCAACTGTAGTTGAGTGTGAGTGCGTGGAGTTGTTGAAAGAACTGCTCGTTGCTGGGCTTTGGCACACAGAACTATGAGACAAGGCTCACGATCTTCTTTGGTGCATATTTTTACCTCGTGTAGTGACGCGTTCGGCCTTTGGGTGTTGAAGACTGCTAGTGTTTTTTGGAAATAATGATACAAATTTTGCGGTATTTTATTTGGTATCGCATCAATTAATATTTTTTAGTGCTCGATTGTTCTTTGGCGAGAGGGTGGACAAGGCCACTGAGAAGGGTCGAGTCCTCAAATGATGGTTTCAATATGCTGTCAGCACAGGTGTTAGAGTGTTGGATTCACAAATATTTCTAGGAAAGGAGTCAATGGTGCTCGAACCTGGTGGTGAATTTGATGGCAATGCTACCATGTCGGAGAAGGGAGTGTTTACTCTGTGGTGCTAGTGAGCACAGAGTTTGACCCTGATTGAATGATTGTGTAGTTAAGATATTGCAGCCATGGTTGGTGCTCTTGCCTAAATGCACAAAAATCACAGTAATATTTAAATTTTGGAATGTGCTTTTATTTCATATTGTTTTTAAGGGAATATGTCTTGAAAGTTTGCATACATATTGAGATTCGTGACCTCAATATGAAGTCATTTTGTTAGAATTCATGACTCTAAATAATGACAGGTGAAGCATGGAGATTCAAGACCAATATATCCAAAACTCAGAAGTACAAAATCTATGACAGAAATATTCAAGTAGGGAAATTTATGGCATAGTCATTGGTTAAAGGATCTAGTTTCGAAACCAGAGGGTGATCTGCTTCGGAGTTTGGATCTCCGAGGGGTTATCAACCTTGGCAGTCTCTCGAGATTTGTATTCTGGTGGTATGAAGCAGTGGAACCTGGGTGATCAAGCGTCTGTACTGGGTGATCGAGAGCGGTGTGTTTCCTGGTGTCTGTTTCCGAATCACTGAGTAGTTCCTGTGTGTTTGGATGGTAGACAGGGCCGCTTGGAGAAGTCAAATGTCAACGAAAGTACTAGAAGCGATTGTTGTGCTGCTCAAGGATCGTTTGGCATTACAACTGTTTGGTTATGCATATGCACAACAAAATTATGGATCATAGGTGATAATGGGGACATGCATTCCAACAATGGTTGGAAAACAACTTCATCTTTTTGAATTTACTTGGAGTTTGGTTGAGTGGCATGTGTGTTGCATCAACGTTGTTGGAACCAAGGAGGAGTTGCAGAGAAGGATAACTCTGTTTGTAGAGATTGCAAATTTGAAATTTTTGTTGTGTGAGGAGGATCCTTGTGCTACCTACCTACCTATCAATGCTTTCGTCGTTGTTGTTGTGTGAGGAGGAGCGCTGCCTGCCTACTTATCTGCACTACCACTATTGCTGGTGCGTGAGGAGGAGCATTGCCTTGCGCTGCCTACCTACTTATCTGCACTGCCAATATTGCTGGTGTGTGAGGAGGAGCGCTGCCTACCTACTTATCTGCACTACCACTATTGCTAGTGTGTGAGGATGATCAGGGGATCATGTCCAAGTTAATAAATTTCTCAAAAATGAAAGTGCTCAGAAATAGTTGCAATCTGAAGGACCAGAAAGGTCTCATCGTTGTGATTCTGGCGCCGTGAACAGTTCTAAAAACCAAGGTTGTATGAGAAAGATACTAAGGTTTGAAATCGTCCAATGAACTCCAAAACAAGACTTTTTGACTAAATTGACTATGCCATTTAATATATATATATATATATATATATATATATATAAGGGAAAGTTAATTTTTATTATGTTTTGAGGGCCTATCAAAGGGTGCCATGTGGCCTGCCTGGAGGCTGCCACGTGGCCCCAGGCCTAAGTTTTAAAAACTTGGCAAATGGTGTAGTCCATGGGGTTTGAACCCCCGTCCCGACAACACAGGAAAAGGGACCCGACCAGCACGCTACAGGCATTTTTGTTGAAGAGTCGAGTGGAGTAAACGAGTTTTCAGCTCGTGGGCAGAGAAAGGTTTGGGGGCCAGCCCCATCGCGACGTGACCGCAGGTGGATAACCATGGGCTTAACCTTTGAACCAACGGAGAATTGTAAAGGGGCTAGCTCTCAAAGCTAGCCCCAACACCATATGATATTATGCGGTGACCAGGGGCACGGTAATAAACCATATCTGCAACCATTAACCGTTTGTCATTTAATGTGACCACTCCAAAGTTAATGCCAAGTTGATGTTGTGCGGTGTGGGAGGCGGTCTTCATGGCGGTTAGGCAGAGGCGGTCACATGCCTATCCACCTAACATTTAATTTAACCTATAGTTCATCTGGCAGTTCCATTGGCAGACTTCCTAATCCGACGAAATTGCTAAACTGGTGGAGATAACTACAGTTACTCCACTTTTAGTGGTGTTTTTGGGGGACGTTGGGCATTTTTCTTGCAGAAGTCATACATCCCTCATAATTCGACCAAACAAGGAGCAAAAATAGTCAATTTTGGGTCTTTTGAGCATTCTGAGTAGTTTGGAATATGTTTCAAGTCGAACAAAGGTGATCTACATTAGCTTTTTCTTTGAGGAAGATGAAGGAGACACTAGGGCCATCATGGAGAAGGCACTGTATTGGGTAATGTTTCACTGTTTAGTGTGAAACAAAAACCATTTCTAGCTATTTTCTATCTTCTAACGCTGAATTTACAGTTATTTTTTCCTATTGAGGCATATTTTTACCTGTGTAACGATTTTGAGCTAGTTAATAGAGCAAGGACATGCCATTGGGGAGCCTTGGACCGGCAGATGTAGCCCAGGAGGGGTGAGCTACCTCAACAATTTGCTGCGTTATGTGCTGATGAATTTTAATTGTTGTTCATTTCTGCTGTATATGTTAACAATAAATTTAGTTAAATAATACTCACACATAAAACTTAGAAAACATAACCAAAACTACTTTGTTTAACCTGCAAGTCATGGAGAACACTTTGCACACTTTATTATATCAGAATGGATACTTTGCATAGAATTACAAACATTTCCATTTTGATCAAGTTGGTATCAGAGCTAGAGTTTTACTCTGCATTTGTTCTTGTGCAAAGATATATTTGACTGTTTGCAAGGTTTTGAAGCCATAAGCATGTCTTCAAGAGAAGGAGAAGTTCCTGATGACATTGATCCCAAAGAAGAAGAATGGGTGTTTCGAAAGGCATTCCCAGACATGATTGAGATGGTGAGGATACTCTACCAAGAAAGGAATGAAAGGCTTGTAGGAGAATGGTATAAACATCAGAAGGAAGGAGAGGGGTCTTCAGGAGGAAATAATAGTGAAGACAAGTCAAAGAAAGGACATGGAGGAAATGGTGATCCACCATCCCCATCTTCATCCTCTTCCTCTACATCGTCATCCTAAACTTTAGTGAATCAATATCACAAGTCCAAGAACACTGGTAAAAGTTCATTTTTAAATCTTGATGTTAAGTTTGAGTTGCCTATGTTTAATGGTGAATTCAATGCAAAAAAACTTGACAATTGGATAAGACAGTTGGAAGTTTACTTGAGGATACAAAACTTTCATGATGATGACACCAAGATTCAATTAGCCTCTTTGAGAATGGAAGGAGCAGCATTGGTTTGGTGGGAAGCCAAAAACAAGGAGGAGATTAGAAAGCATGGTAAGATCACTTTATCATGGATTTAATTTATTACTGCAATTAAAAAACAATTTTATCCATTAGCTCATTTACAAAAGGCAATCATGAATTGGCAAAATTTCAGACAACTTAAGGGACAAAATGTACAAGACTACACCCAAGAGTTTAGGAGAAGAGCACTCTTATTAGGGTTAGACTTACAAAGTTAAGACACTTTGCTGAAATATATAGGTGGTTTGCACAACTACCTTAGACATACTATCCTTATGTTCAATACTACTAGTCTAGATGAGGTTTGTGTCCAAGCCACACATTTAGAGGCTAGAGGGAAACATACTTTTGATGAGGGTAGAAACAAGCCTTTTAAGGGGAAAAACAAAGACAAAACCTCAAAACGAAAAGGAAAAAAGAATGCATCTATCAAAAATAGGGTGAGAAAGTGATATGTAAACACTGTTCAAGAGAAGGCCATGAAGAGAAAAAATATTGGAAACTTCATCCTGAAAAAAGAACTCAGTTTAACAAAAACAAAGGGAAGAAGAAAACTACAGCTACTACAACTACACGACAAGACTTAGGTGATGATTCAGGTGACAAAACCAAAATTACAGCCATGGGTTTGAAGAATATGAAGGGTAAAGAAACTGAAACTAAGCCAAGTACTAGTACTTCAAACTGTCATGCACAAGCTCCAAATGAGGAAGAAAGAATTGAATTGTTCCATGTGAGGGTTATCTCAAAACATACAAAAAATGACACATTGTTTGACAGTGGGTCACAAGCGAACCTCATATCAGAAGACTTAGTCAAACAACTAAAACTTGAGACCATTCCACATCCAAGGCCATATCCACTTGGTTGGATTTGCAAGGATGCAAACTTATAGGTTTCAAAGAAGTGCATATTGCGCTTTGCAATTACTGCACATTTCATTGACATAGTTGAACTTGATGTAGTGTCACTTGATATATCAAGAATTGTTTTGGGAAGTCCTTAATTATATGACAGGAAAGTGATCTTCTATCACCATGAGAACAAGTATCATCTATTCAAATATGGCAAGGAGTTTATTGTCAGAGCACATCGCAAAAAGAAAAATATCGCGATGGTAAATGCTGGATAGGTAAAAAGGCTAGTGAATTCTAGTAAGAGTTTTGTACTTCTTATGGTTAAGCCTAAGGTTGATGTGAATTATGAGTCATTTGAAAATTTTGATCCCAAGTTAAAATCAGATTTATATGATGTAGTTGATGCACATCATGAGATGTTTCAGGAGCCGACAGGTTTGCCTCCTAAAAGGGAGATTCAACATGAAATATAGTTGCAACAAGATTGTCCTCTTCCTAACATAGGCATGTACCACATGTCTATCATGGAGAATGTTGAAATAAAGAGGAAAATTAAGGACATTGGAAAAAGGTTTCATAATACCAAGCACTTCACCATGTGGGTCACCGATAGTGTTGATTCCAAAGAAAGATGGAACTTGGCATATGTGTGTGGACTTCAAGGCATTGAATAAGATAATAGTAAAGAATCGTTACCCACTCCCAATTATAGATGATTTGTTAGATCAACTGAAAGATGCTAAATTTTTCACTAAGTTAGACTTACGTAGTGGTTATTATCAAGTTAGAATTGCAGAAAGTGACATTTGGAAGACTGCATTCAAAACCAAATAGGGACTCTTTGAGTGGCTTGTTATGTCGTTTGGTTTATGCAATGCACCTGCAACTTTCATGCGGGTAATGGATGATGTCTTATGTCCTTTTCTTGATGATTTCATTATTTTCTACTTAGATGACATCTTAATTTTCAGCAAGACTAGAGAAGATCATGTCATGCATGTTAAGAAAGTACTTGATATTTTGAAGAAAAAGTAATTATTTCTTAAAATGTCAAAGTGTGAATTTGGAAAGACCTCTTTGGTTTATTTGGGACACATAGTAGGAGGAGGTGTTTTGAGAATTGATCCTTCTAAGGTAGAAGCCATTGTGAATTGGCCTACTCCCAAATCCATTACAGAGGTAAAAAGTTTTTTGGGTGTAGCTCAGTATTGGAGGAAGTTTATTTCTAACTTCTCTGCCATAGCAGCTCCTATGCATGCAGTGAAAAGTGTGAAGA